>CAUYQV010038344.1:0-62619 GCA_963574575.1 Galagoides demidoff | reverse complement strand
CCTGGGTAGAGTGCCATGGCATCACAGCTCATAGCAACCTCCAACTCCTGGGCTCAAGCGAGTCTCCTGCCTTAGCCTCCCAAGTAGCTGGGACTACAGGCGCCTGCCACAACGCCCGGCCATTTTTTGGTTGCAGCCATCATTGTTGTTTGGCGGGCCCGGGCTGGGGATTCGAACCCGCCACCTTAGGTGTATGTGGCTGATGCCTTAGCCGATTGAGCCACAGGCGCTGAGCCGGTTTTCTCACTTCTAAAGGTTCCCATATTCCTTACAACTTTGGTTAAATATACTCATTATGTGTCTCTGTGGTTAATCTGTCTTTTGTTACAGGGGTGTTAGCTATGACTCTTGCAATGGGTAAGGAAAAGGTATTACTTTCCGTTCCCTCCATTGGTAAAAATGTGTGCACATGTGTGTTTGGGAGGTAAGGGACAGGAAAATATTTTTGATTATTATATTCATTGTGGGAATTATAAATTCTGATACCAAGGTAATTAGTTATTGTCTAGAGCAGCTCTCCAGGCTCTGGGTCACATTAGCAAAATATTTTTAAACAAGATGATTTTGGCCTTGGTGCCCCTAGCTCAGTGGTTAGGGTGCTGGCCATATACACCCAGGCTGGCGAGTTAGAACATGCCCCAGGCCAGCTAAACAACGATGACAACTGCAACAAAAAATAGCCGGGTGTTGTGGCGGGTGCCTGTAGTCCCAGCTACTTGGGAGGCTGAGGCAAGAGAATCTCTAAAGCCCAAGAGTTTGAGGTTGCTGTGAGCTGTGACACCACAGCACTCTACCAAGGGCGACATAGTGAGACTCAGTCTCAAAAAAAGATGATTTGGGCTCATTTTAATATCTCTCTGCCACTGCCGCTAACCACTTGATAGTGACCATAGCTATCATTTACTGAGTACCTACTTTGTGTCAGATTGTATGTTCGGTATTTTCACAGGGGGGATCATTTATTCCTTCCAAGGACCTGAAGAGGTAAGTATTAATATTATCCTTATATTAGAGGTGAGAACAATAATAGCCTGGTGAATCAACAAGCCCATAGACAGTGCTCGAGTCTCCCCAGTGTTGGAAAGAATGATGAGAAAATGCCGATTTTAACAGCTCATTCCATATGATTACAGTATAATTCCTTCCCTCCTTCCTTCCCTTCCTTCCTTTTTCTTTTTTAGAGACAAAGTCTCATTCTGTTGTCCAGGCTAGAGTGTACTGGTATAATCGCAGTTCACCACAGCCTCAAACTCCTGCTCTATCTTCCCGCCTCAGCCGCCTGAGTAGCTGGAACTATAGGCATGAGCCACCATGCCTTGCTATTTTTTCTATTTCTATTTTTTTTTTTCTTGAGACAGAGTCTCAAGCTGTCACCCTGGGTAGAGTGCCATGGTGTCACAGCTCACAGCAACCTCAAACTCTTGGGCTCAAGCAATTCTCTAGCCTCAGCCTCCCAAGTAGCTGGGGCTACAGGCGCCTGCCACAATGCCTGGCTATTTTTTGGTTGCAGTGTCATTGTCATTTGGTGGGCCTGGGCTATATTCGAACCCGCCAGCTCTAGTGTATGTGGTTGATGCCTTAGCAGTTTGAGCTACAGGTGCTGAGCCTAATTTTTCTATTTCTTGGAGAGATGGGGTCTTGCTACGTTGTCCAGGCTGGTCTGGAATTCAGGAATTCCAGACTGGGCTCAAGCAATCCTCCCATTTCAGCCTCCTAAGTAGCTGGTATTATAGGCACACTGCCACCAGGCTGGCCCTTATGTTTGATTTTTTAAGGCCCAAACTCCTATCTTTCTTCCAGTACAAAGAATGATTTCCTTTTATTTAGAATGACACCAGAAATAAGCTCAAATAGGCAGTGGACTATTGAATGTTGCAAAGAAGAGAGCTGACAACTTGACTTCCAGTTAATTTCGTAGTCACTGAATGTCAAGGTGACTGGTACTGTGCCAGAGGTCAGAGAGCCAAAGATGCGAATGAACACCCCCTCTAACATGCGGTTTATTCATGGCTGCTACCCACAACCCCCTGGGAATCCCCAATGATATATGATAGGATGCCCCCGAAACCTCATTATCATTATGGAAGATTTGAGTAATTTAAGACCAAAGTCACTTAAAACACTCCAAATAAACATATTTAAAACAAATACAGAGACCATGGTGCTGAATAAAAATATTGTCTCTTTTTTTAAGATAAAACACTGAACTTCAGTCTTCTCAGAGATGCTCCCTTGAGTTCCCGAGAATGCTTGTTCTTTTTTTTTTCTAGTGATAGTTATGATGCTTTAAAACTAGGTAGAAATGGTTTAAAAGCACAGAATATATTAATTAACGAAGGGAGATGAAATATAGAACAGTGATAGTTTTTAGAAGCTGGGCCCTTTGGACTGTGAAAGGAAGTGGGCAATTTGGAAGCCTGGAGAGGGAGGGAGAGGAATTCTGAGATGCTTATTTACCGTTAGCTCAATCAGCCAAAAGGTTATGTGAGCAAATACAAAAGAGAGAAGAATTGGTGAACCTCTGGTGTTGTGACAAGAAAAGATAGCCAGGTTAGAAAAAATTGAGTAGAAGATTTGGGCCCTTAATCAGGTTTTCAGAAATTGTTTATGGACAGCTCTTCAGGGCAACAGTGAGGCTGACAGATTGGGGCTGTCTGTGAGAAGGGCATCAAGGACAGATCAATAAAGTTGTCTTAAAAAATGGGGCAACATTGGAAGGAGATTAGAGCAGAAGGGAATTTGCCGGAAAGCACAATCTGAGTACACAGTTGAGGAACCTGAATGAAATGAACTGGGGAAAACAAAGAAGCTCTAACTTCTAAAGCAGTGGTTCTCAACCTTCCTAATGCCGTGACCCTTTACTACAGTTCCTCATGTTGTGGTGACCCCTCAACCATAAAATTATTTTCTTTGCTACTTCATAACTGTAATTTTGCTACTGTTATGAATTGTAATGCAAATATCTGATATGCAGGATGTATTTAGGCAACCCCTGTGAAAGGCTTGTTCGACCCCCAAAGGGGTCACGACCCACAGGTTGAGAATAGGTGGTGTCTTGGGAGAAAACCAAGTCACTGGAAAAGAAAAGGTGTAATTCTATCCAAAGATACTTCGAGAAGCTTTCCTGAAATAAAAGACTTGAATCTACTCATTGAAATACTGGCTAAGAAAAAATGGACACAGATGGAATCATAGGAGGGAAAGAGGTCAACTTGGGAAGGCAGTGGATGTTAGGCACAAAATTTTCAGAGATGTAAAATATGACTCAAGAATTTTATACTCAACACTTTCACCCAACTATTTAGGCAGAGGATTTTCACATTTAAGGGCTCAGGTAAAGAATTCCTGTGAGCCATTTTGAAAAAATATTAGAAGACCAAATCCCAGCCATGAAATAACCAGAGCACAAGGGCTGGCTAGGAGAACTGATTCCATTATAACTAAAACCAACCCTAGGAACTAAAGCAACCATAGGAATTATGATTTCAGAACTTAAAGTGTTATGGATAATGACCATTTGAAAATAATAATATTGAGTGGACTCCCAGGAACTAGAAGAAGAAGAAAAAAAAAAGAAATAAGTAATATTGCTAGCTAGTGTGGGGAAGTGGCGGGCAAGAAAGGATAAAACTTAGAGTAAGTTGATTTTCCTTATTTTTCAAATACAAGGTCAAAAGACATTCTTTGAAGCTGGTAAATCAGGTAATAGGACTATGATTTTATAGTCTTTTAAAAAGTCACGTGTAATGTGGATTAATTATGGAAATAAGTTTAAAATACAATTATGGACAGTTGTAACAAAGGATGAGCTTGAAAATGTGCAAGGAGAATGCAGATGGGAATGTCTTCGAGAAGATTCTTATCTAGCCTTGAACAACCAAAGTGTGGAACCAAATTGTGTGCCTGTAACTTACCTCAGTTGGAATTTCTTATTCTTCAGGGTCCTGGATTGCTTCACAGGACATCGATATTACTCAAATATTAGGGGTTCTTTATGGTTTTACCAGGTACAAAGCAAAAGTGTAAAGACTTCTACAACAACGATAGTTCAGTAAACGGTGATCCCAAGAGTTTACTCTTAAAGAATGCTTTCCCTTTTAGGATACAGATAAATAGAAAGCAGAGATTAGCAAGAGAAGCCTCTTCTTGAGGACATCCTGTTTTTTTTCCTTTCAGGTTAACCTTTTAGGGATTTGAAAAAAATTTTTTTCAGGCTATGCATCTCTTTATCTTTTTATATACAAAAGCCTACAATTTATAAATGTTATATATGCCTATATACTACACATAGTAAGAGAAGTATATACACTTTTATGAGATAATATAATTTTTTGTGTCATGGTGGCATTGAGGAGCAGAGTTCACCAGCATGTCTGTGATATCCTTCTGGTTTTAATAACTACCTATACGGTCAGAACCAAACGTCTAAAAGTACAGATAATTAGGAAAAAGAACAATCCTATGATCACAGTTTAGAGTCTAATACTCCCAGTCATGGAGCTAACTTTCCTGCTTCTCCCAGCATGGACTTCTCCATGAACTAAAATCCTGCCACTAGAGATCAATCAGTGCATTAAAAGTGTCTTCAGATAAGGACGGGCTTTGCCTTCGTGGAACACCCTCTATTACTGAAGTTCCTAAGCCCTGGGCTGTAGGCTGGTTCTGGTCCCTGGCCTATTAGGAACTGAGCTTCATCTGTATTTACAGCCACTCCCTATCACTCACATCCCTGCCTGAGCTCCACCTCCTATCAGATCAGCTGTGGCATTAGGTTCTCATAGGAGCGTGAACCCTACTACAAACTGCTCATGCAAGGGATCTAGGTTGTGCCCTCCTTATGGGAACCTAATGCCTGGTGATCTGAGATAGAGGTGAAGATGTAAGCAACACACTGTGGGTGCTACTGCCTCCCATCACCCCCAGATGGGACAATCTCAATGCAAGATAACAAGCTCAGGGCTCCCACTGATATTGGTGAGTTGTATAATTATTTCATTATGTATGTGTGTTACAATGTAATAATAATAGAAATAAAGTGCACCATAAATGCAATGCACTTGAATTGTCCCCAAACCATCTCCTTCCCTTGGTACATGGACTAGCTGTCTTCCATGAAACCAGTTCCAGGTGCCGAAAAGGTTGGGGACCGCTGCTCCGTGATATATGATTGAGGCCTTGGAAGGTGTGTAGTGTCAATACGGGTGACAGTCTGAAGATGCTGTGCAAATAGTAGCTTATTTGCATTAGAAAAAGGTTTGGGGCTTTCATAAACATTTCTCCATGAAAAGGATTTTGCTAGGTATACTGAAAAAAAGATACCATCTAAAGCAAACATCTGTTACAACAGCTGTTCTTAAAAGCCGATTAAGGTATGACTGCCACAGAAAAAGTGAAACAGGGAAATATCATCCCATTTTACTATGATGGAATTTAAACCCCCTCCCATGTATTACCCAGTGATTTCACTGGGATTAAGCACATTTCAAGTCCCACAAATGAAAAACCACTTCTGTTATAAACCAAATTCTACCTCCCTGGGGATGTCCTACTAGAACTTTAAAAACAGCATATATCTAATCTCCATTCATTGGCCCCCGTTGAAAACCAAACCATCTGTCATTAAAAATAAACACAAGAACAACCCAGAGGCAGCTGTCCTACCTACGGTATATGGCACTGGTCAGAGCACAGGTATTCAAGGTGACTGCCCTTTAAAAGGGCCCAGAAGAGATATGTCTTTATAAAGATGAGGAAGGATGCATAAACCATGTCCTACTTATAAAAAAATGTATTTGAGGCAATTGGGGATATTTGATTTATAGAAGAGAAGGCTTGAAGAGACATGGCAGTTGTCTTCTTAATATATTTGAAAGTCTGTCACACAGAATATGAAATAAATTTATTTTGTGTTGCTGTAAGGTAGGTTCATTTTGATTCATTTATAGGGAAACTATTCTAAGGGGATTTAGTTTAAAAAAAAAAAAAGGTTGATTCCTAAAATAGAGAGGGAGCTCCCTGCTGCTAAGAATAAGCAAGAAGAGACTCATCAAGCATTGTTCAGGAATCGTGCCGAGGGGTTTCTCATACTGGAACGCACAAGAACATCCAAAGGACCTCCTTTTACAATTCTATCATTTCTTCTCAGTTACAAAGCCTTTTGTGTACTTTTGAAAGAGAATACTGATTTAGGGGAATTATTTTTAGGACACAGAGAGTAATTCAGCCCCACTGCCTTTTATTCATTATTCTCTTTCTGAAAATAAACGGGAAGCAGATAATGAATGAAAGATAGGAAGGAAAATCAGAGAAAGAGAGATATAAGGGGAATCCACAGCTCTCCATTATCTTCAGTTTCTTGAAAATTTGGCTATATTGGATTAGTTCTAGGAAATGTAAGTCCTTATGTCTTAGTTTATTTTGTGTTGCTACAACAGAACACCTGACACTGGAGAATTTATAAAGAAGGGATGTTGATATAGCTCGTGGTTCTGTGGACTGGGAAGTTCAAGGGCATGGCTCTAGCTTCTAGAGATGGCTTTTGTGCTATAGGACAAGGTGGTGGAGAAGGCTAAATGGGAGGAATAGAGAACCTGTGCAAAGACAGAAAAACCTGAGAGGTGTCCCAGGTTTGTAACAACCCACTTTTGTGGGAATTAGTCTAGTCTCTCAGGAGTGAGAACTCACTACCTTGAAAATGGCGCCAGGCTATTCATGAAGGATCTGTCTCTATGATCCAAACACTTCCCACTAGGTTCCACCTCCCAATACTGCCATATTGGGGACCACATTTCACTTTTTTTTTCTTTGAGACAGAGTCTCACTTTGTCACCACCAGTAGACTGCCCTGGTGTCATAGCTGACAGCAACCTCAGACTCCTGGGCTCAAATGATTCTCTTGCCTCAGCCTCCCAAGTAGCTGGGACTACAGGTGTCCACCACAATACCCAGCTATTTTTAGAGACGGGGTCTCACTCTGGCTCAGACTCTTCTCAAACACATGGAACTGAACTTTTGTCCTTAAAACTTGGTCCTCTTCAGTATTCCATGGACCCACCAGACGCTCCAAAACAAAAATCAATGATATCTTTGACACTTCCTTTCTCTCACCCAGAATGATTTAATTACTAAATCCCATCCAATTTATCTCCTAAGTGCCATTTGAATGTCCTACACCTACCTCCATGAACAAAACCATCATCTTCTCCATCCTGGAAAATTGCAAATGCCTATCTGTTATATTCCCTAGGTATATTCTTGTTCTACTCTAGAGCTGAAATGAACTGAAACGCAACATTGATCTTGCTGTTTTTCTTCAATGGCTTCTCACTGCCTTTAGGGTAAGTTCCAAATTCCTTAGCCACTAGCTCAACCTCCTATAACTTTCTTCCTTCTGCCTGAAGACTCACTTTCCCTGTCCCTCCAAAGAACAGGTCATGAGCTTTCCTACCTCTGAGCCTTTATACATGCGATTACTCCTGTCTCTCCTCCCCACCTCTTTTTCTTCACCTAGCCAGTTTCTGCTTCTCCCTTGGATCTCAACTCTACATCCCAAGGAAAGTATTCCCTGACACCTGCCCCTGACAGCTTAGGTTCCTCTCTTAGTCCCACAGCTCATTACATCTTCCTTTTGTAACCCACACCATACTTTTATGTCCTTGTTCATTGTCTATTTTCCAAACTTGATCAGAAATTCCAAGATAATACGGATCATGTCTACCTGAATTCCAAGTCTTAGTGCCCAATTTGTGTTTAAATAGTTGTTGCATAACTAAACGAATGGGTGACATGTACTGTCTAAATCAATGATTCATAAAACTTCAGTGTGCAGAAGAAACACACCTGGGAAGCCAATTTAACAGACTCATGATCAGTCCCCAGAATCTATCTTTCAACAACTCTAGGGGTGGGGATGTGGATTATGACTCAGATTGTCCCTGCCTCACACTTTGCAGCCTATAGAGAGCTAGGGAGAGGAGCAGAACTGCAGTTAAAGAGACAAAAGGGAACAAAATCTGAGAAGTTAAGTAACAATAGAGGATTTACATAACTGTTAAGGCCACTACTGAAAATCTGAAGGACCAAATGACAGGTTGTCAGATTAATTTCTCGGACCAGAAATTCAGTAGTTCAAAATGTTTAGAAGAAAGAGCCACTTGAGAGAGCTGGAGGTCTGGGGAGGCATTAGAAAGGAAAATAAATTTGGGCTTGCACTGAGGGCTGGGTAGGGTCAGAAAGGAGAAGATGAAGAAATGGTACTGCAGACAAACAAATGTGAACATGAGTTCAAGGGAAAGGACGTATAGAGCAAGAAGTGGAGCAACTTGCTCAAAAGAAGGTTGAGAAATTGGATGGTTAAGGATATAGCTAGAAAGATAGAAAGGGCCTGTCTATAGAGGTCCTCAAAGTTAAAGATGGGGATCAGAATATATCACTCTAAAATATGCCACTTTGGCATGAGGAGAACTTTAAATTGAAGGTAACTGAGAAATAGCAGATGCAGGAGGAAATCACTGTCCTTCCCCTTTTCGCTCCAAAGCAGGGACAGGTGTCCTCCCTCCCTTCTCTTGTACAGGGAAAAAGAGGAGACGATTATTACTGGAGATGGCTTTGACCTGAGTCTGCATTTTAAAAAACTTACCCATATCTTCCATTAATTTCTTCAATGAATTTACCTTCCTGCAATTCACTACCCTTGAAAGCCCAAACCACTTTTACTTTGCCCTGTCACTTCTTTGCAATTTATTGCCCTTTGTTCAAATGGTCTATGAGGGTTGCCCACAAAGTATGCAGCCATGTAATATGAAAATCAGCATAGCCCTCATATAAGCTTTAAGGGCTAATTATTTTTTGAAAAAGTTTGCTACTTTTCTGTGAGGCCTTCCATGTGCATATAAAATAATTCTTTGCTCCTGTTAATTTATATTTTCTCGGTTTAATTCACACCCTTCGGTCACTGGACATCAGAGAGTAGAGGAAAAGGTCTTTCCCCCCTTTCCTATATTACATAGGAAGAAATGCCCCAAAGTAACACCTGCCTTTTGACTTATATAAGAGGGATAAAATTTAGACAACTTAAGAGGAAATACTCTATTTTTCATAAAATGCCCCGTTTCCTTGAAACATTAAAAGACTTCTCCATTAGACTTCCTATAAGTTGTAAAAATATAGGACAAAGAAAATGGTAACACGTATATCATATCACATTTAGTTCTGAGACTGTGGGTGCTGAGAAATTTCAAAGAAAATGAAATAACTGAAATAAAAGTCTAACTTTGAACTCAGTTAATGTAAAAAGAGTTCCTTTTTCCCTTTTGCTTATTTTATGTCTGCTTTGATGAGCAATGGAAAGGAAGCTACTTGCTGAAATTAAAATGGCACAATCAAATATATGGTGCTATCAAAGGCAGGGTCAGGGGTGGGATGTGGAAAGGTACAAAAGAAAACTCCAGAATCACACCCTGCCTAGATGCCATCATTGCGCCAACAACCAGCTCCTGAACTTCTACACAAGGAATTTGCAGGTGGTGCTGGGATGGACCTCAGAAGACCTGGCTTTATGTTGGTTCCACTACATTTCAACCGGGCAGATTATTTACCTCAACTCAACTACAGATTCTTCATCTGTGAAATGGGGATAAGGACAGATCCCTTGCTATCTTTGCAAAGTTGTGACAATTCAATATGAGATCATTTGTAAGTTGTAAGTCACTTCATAAAAATCTGGCATTATAAATTCTATCAATAGGGCCTCCCCCCTTAAATTACTATGTAGGTGACATTCAAGAACATTAGTTATAGTAGACGACATCAGGTATGACGTCAGTACATCAGCTCCGAATGAGCTGTAATACTCTTACCTTTTTGTCTGGCCATACTTTATTTGCTTTCTTCAGAATAAACATCTTAAATTCAGCAGTACATCGGCATTACTCTCTGAAGGCTTAAATACTGTAGGAATTTATATCTGATATTTAGGAAAAATGCCAAACCTGGTGATATCTGTACACACATTAGATAAAGGATTCAGCAAACAGATGCTCCTTCTTGTAATCAGCCAAGAACTTCTAATATTCTGACAACTTGTTAATCAACCGACATATGGTATCACTTTAGTAAACACAACACTCAGATTTTGCTTTTTACGGGGCATTTTCTGAGAGATGTAATGGTCCTGACTCATCAACACTATTCACTGGAAATCAAGTGAAGCTAGCTAGCTTCCCCCTACCACCTTCAATTTGTTTAATTATCCAGGGGAAAAAAATAAATATAGGCATTGATTTAAATTTTGTGTATTTTTTTTCTGAGTTGAGATTTTTCAAATGTCTTCCTGGTAGACAGTGGTAAAAGTTGTAGAATATTTTATTTTATTAGCTTTTTTTCTTTGAGATAGAGTCTCACTCTGTCACCCTGGGGTTGAGTGCCATGGTGTTATCTTTGCTCACAGCAACCTCAACCTCAAACTCTTTTTTTTTAGAGACAGAGTCTCATTTTATTGCCCTTGGTAGACTGCTGTGGAGTCACAGCTCATGGCAACCTCCAACTCCTGGGCTTAGGCGATTCTCTTGCCTCAGCCTCCTGAGTAACTGGGACTACAGGCACCCACCACAATGCCTGGCTATTTTTTGTTGCAGTTTGGCTGGGGCCGGGTTTGAACCTGCCACCCTCGGTATATGGGGCTGCTGCCCTACTCACTGAGCCACAGGCACCACCCAGCAACCTCAAACTGTTAGGCTCAAGAGATCCTCTTGCCTCAGCCTCTCAAGTAGCTGAGTCTATAGGCATACACCCCTATGGCTGGCTAGTTTTGTCTATTTTTAGTAGACATGGGGTCCTGATCTTGCTCAGGCTGGTCTCAAACTCCTGAGGTTAAGCAATCCATCTGTTTCAGCCTCCCAATGTGGTAGGATTACAGGTGCGAGCCACTGTGCCCACCACAGAATATCTTTATTATAGAGAATTACTACATCACAGGTCAAAGAATGTTTCCAGTTGTATTGTTTCTTAGGGCTGCCGTAACAAAGTACTATAAATCGAGCGACTTAAAACAAGAGCAACCTATTTCTTTCACAGCTCTGGAGGCTAGAAGTCTGGAATTAAGTTGTTGGTGGGGTTGATGCTGCCTCTGAATCCTCTAGGGGAGAATCCTTCTTTACCTCTTTCAGCTTTTGGCAGCCCCAAACCTTTCTTTGGGTTTGTGGCAGCATTGCACAATCTCTACCTCATGTCTACATGCTTATCTCTGTGTTCGCCTATGTCTCAATTTTCCTCTTCCTGTAAGGACACCAGTCACATTCAGTTGGCATCCATTCTACTCTGCAATGACCTCATATTAACCTGACCATATCTATGAAGACCTTACTTCCGAATAAGTTCACATTCACAAGTACTAAAAGGTCTTCAACATATCCTTTAGAGAAACACAACATGACTCATAGAGTTCCAAAGAGCACAAATTTGATCTCATGAGATGATCCTATAAGGCATATGTAAATTTCTTTATTCCCAATTAAGGGTGTCCAACCCATGGCCCATGGGGTGCATTTGTACTATGTGAGGACTTTTTGGCTTATCTGCAGTGGTGGATATCATGAAAATTATGCATGGACTTTCCTTTTGCTCATCAATTTTTGTTAGTGTTTGTGTATTTAATGTGGGGCCCAAGACAACTCATCTTCTTTTTTTTTTGAGACAGAGCCTCAAGCTGTCCCCCTGGGTAGAGTGCCATGGCATCACAGCTCATAGCAACCTCCAACTCCTGGGTTCAAACGAGTCTCCTGCCTCAGCCTCCCAAGTAGCTGGGACCACAGGCGCCCGCCACAACGCCCAGCCATTTTTTGGTTGCAGTCATCATTGTTGTTTGGCGGGCCGGGGCTGGGGATTTGAACCTGGCACCTTAGGTGTACGTGGCTGGCGCCTTAGCTGATTGAGCCACAGGCGCCGAGCCAACAACTCTTCTTCTTTCAATGTGGAGCGGAGAAGCCAAAAGGTTGGACACCCCTGCAGGTGAAAGCCTTTAAATGGGCCCAGTTGACTGATGCCATATGCACCCTGAAGCTCACAGAAAACCTTCTTTGTACATCTCCCTCTCATCGCCCTTTCTCCTGGGTCCCCTTTTGATTTCACGCTTTGTTTTGTAATTCCTACCTCCATATTATGCCTCAAATATGTTCTCATTTTTTGTCCTCTGGCCCCACATGACTGAGTTCCCAGACAAGGGACTCCCAACTCCAGCACCAACGCACCAAGTTGTGTCAGGCCCCCTGAGGAGTATAAATCTATCTCCTTCCTATGCCAGGTGGGTGGCCACGCCCTGATCAGGTTAGGGAGGGGAGGGGAAAGGAGGAGGGGCCCTGAGGGCATAGGTGGGGAATTATCCTTCAAGGATTCCTCCACCATTTGATAGCCCAATAGTTAAGCGCAGCACCGTGACTTAGGGTAACAGCATCCTCATTACTATTCATTTAACTTCCATTTCTAAAATTTCAGTAATGGTGTGCCCACCTGATATTATGAAAAGTCATTGATTTCATGTGTTTTAATGACTGCAAAAGCATCTCTTCTATGAGATATTAGAAAGCTATGCCTCTGGTGAGGAAAATGTTTATGAGAAAAAGTTCTGCGTATGTTAAACATGATGAGGATTATGGGAAGACTCTCAGACCTGGTGCGAGTTCACAATTTTGACTTATAGTTGGGACCTGTTGGGAAAACCACTAAGAATGACACCCCATGTCATGATACCATAGGTTTGGGGTCCCCCCTCCTTAGTTTTTTATCCCCGTCCATTAAAACTCTTCTTATCAAGGTAGAACTGACCTCACCCTGACAAGTCCGATAGTCAATCCTCAGCCCTGATCCTACTCAGCCCTTCTCAGGACTGAAGACCATTGGTCCCTTTGTTCCTCTGAACGTGCTCTCTACACTTGGCTCTGGGATGCTGCTGTCTCCTGGTTCTCCCCCTTGCTGGTGCCTTGGCTTGTCCCCTTTGCTCGATGTTCCCCCTCTCCTTTGAGCTCCAGATGTGCACATCTGTCTCTTTGACATTTCCCTCTGCATTTCCAACAGATTTTTCAAAGTTAACCTGTTCAGATCTAAGCTCCAAGCTTACCCCTTTGGCCCCTCCTCATCTGGTCCTACTCTTCCTTCAGGGTACCCTACACTGATCCCAGGCACCCCTGTGAAAAAGCCAACTCAGGCCTCACATCACTTTTTTCTCCTTATACCCCATATTCAATTTTGAGAGTAAAATCTTTTGACTCTACCTTAAAAATATATCCTAAATCTTTCTCCTTCTCCCGTATCTGCAGCTCTCACCTTGTCAGAGTCACCATCTACTCTCACCTGAACTGTTGGACTAGCCTGCTATCCTGTCTCCTGTAAAGATTATAGCTACTTTTTTTTTTTAAAAATATACCATATCAGGCTGAGCATAGTGGCTCACATGTATAATTCCAGAACTTTGGGAGGCCAAGGTAGGAGGATTGCTTGAGGCCGGGAGTTCAAGACTAGCCTGAGCAAGAGTGAAATCCTATTTCTACTAAAAGTAGAAAAATTATCCAGGTGTGGCTGTGCAGGCTTGTAGCTGCAGGTACTAGGGAGACTGAGGGAGGAGTATCATTTGAGCCCAGGAGTGTGAGGTTGCTAAGAGCTGTGATGATGACACTGTACTCTAGCCTGGGTGACAAAGCCCTTGCCTTAAAAAAAAAAAAAAAAAAAAAAGCACCACATCTATCATCACTATTCTCTCCTAATTTGCTCATACATTCCACATGTGTATTTGTGTATGTGTGTGGGGGGGGTGAGGGCTCGTTCTTCCTATCGAGATTCCCTGAGATGATACCCTTAGATTTAAACATTAACTTAATCAATTAAAGTTATAAGCAGTGTATAGATCCCTTAGAGTGGATCCTTAGAAACATAAGCAAGAGAAAGACAAAGTTTTCTAGGCCTGAATTTAGGTATTTCAGACTGAGATGTCCAGTGGTCTCATTATGTAACTTGAGCATTTTGTTATATACTGGGACCGTCTGGGACCCCAAATGTACTGATGGAACAGTGTGTTCTGATATAAACTGTTCCACTGAGGGCCACAGGGCTACACTACCCCTTTGTCAGGAGGATACCATTTCTCTAAGGAAATGGGCTTCTTACTTTTCTTTTTTTTTTTGAGACAGAGCCTCAAGCTGTCCTCCTAGGTAGAGTGCCATGATATCACAGTTCACAGCAACCTCCAACTCCTGGGCTCAAGCGAGTCTCCTGCCTTAGCCTCGAGTAGCTAGGACCACAGGCGCCTGCCATAATGCCCAGCTATTTTTTTTGTTGTAGCCATCATTGTTGTTTGGCAGGCCCAGGCTGGATTCGAACCCACCACCTTGGGTGTATGTGGCTGACGCCTTAGCCACTTGAGCCACAGGCACTGAACCCTTCTTATTTTTTAATATCCTGGAAGAAGAATCTTCTTCTGTGATAGGAGATGGGGTTTCAAGTGTGGCTTTAGACCCTTGTGTGTGTGCACACATGTGAACACGTCTGTGCACATGAGTCAGGTGGGAGCATTGCCCTCCTCTTACCTAGTCTGGTGTGGTTGGTGTGGACTGAGATGTGCAGACACTTAGGGCACACCCCACAATGAGTCTGCAAGGCAGCAAATCAAACTCTGGACGGATGGAGAGAGGCCTGCACTTGTGGGCCGTCTGCTCTGTTGGGCAGGAGCAGCAAAGACAACTCATACTCTCTGTCCTGCTGTCCTCCAACAGATTATCCCGAGAAGCTGGTCTCCATTCCCAGTGAGCCTTGCCCCTGCCAGGACTTGAGTCCCTTCTCCAGAGGTCAGGTGGCACTAAACTTCACAGAGAACAACTGAGCCCAGAAATGGGCATTTCTGTGGTGGGCTACCAAGGCTAGGCCATGAGGACACAACAGAACAGGACAGGTACATGGTCAGAAGTGCCTGAGGGGCACACAGAAATTGGCAAACTTAAGGCAAAGACATACTATTTTGAGCCTGTGATTTGGAAATTAATTAATTAAATTCATTTTTTTTTTTGAGACAGTCTCACTTGGTTGGCTCTGGTTGAGTGCACTGGCATCATAGCTTACAGTAACCTCAAATTCTTAGGCTCAAGCAATCCTCTAACCTCAGTCTCCCAAGTAGCTATTTTTTAGAGACAGGGTCTTGCTCTTGGTTAGGCCGTTCTCAAACTCCTGAACTCAAGGAATCTACCCACCGTGGCCTCCCAGAGTACTGGGATTACCTAGCCTTGATATGGAGATTTAAAAGGCAACGTGATTTTTTTCTGTAGTCACAGGCTTGGGAGGCAAAATATTTGAGTTACTTGAAGTAACATGGACACATATTAATAATGTGGTTGATATTTGTTAAGTATTTCTGATGTACCAGGTAGTATTTTAAGCTTTTTAAATTTTAGAATTATCTAGGAAAGATTCCATTTTTACAATCAGTTTCCAATGTGAGGGGCTATGAAAGATTTTACTGTATAAAGTTGAACCATCTTTTGGGTGAAGAATTGAATTAGATCACTTTAGAAGTCAAAACGTTGGCTTAGTGCCTATGGCTCAAGTGGCTAAGGCACCAGCCACATACACCAAAGGTGATGAGTTTGAATCCAGCCTGGGCCCACCAAACAACAATGAAGGCTGCAACCAAAAAAATAGCCAGGCGTTGTGGCAGGTGGCTGTGGTCCCAGCTACTTGGGAGGCAGAGGCAGGAGACTTGCTTGAGCCCAGGAGTTGGAGGTTGCTGTGAGTTGTGAAGCCACAGCACTTTACCCAGGGTGAGAGCTTGAGGCTCCGTCTCAAAAAAAAAAAAAAAAAAAAAAAAGAAGTCAAAATGTTAGATTCTGCAACTATCATGATATCATCTAAGTAGTTCCAGTAAATTTTGGGAATGATGCCTCTGGGAACTGTCTTGTTAATTAACCTCACTGAAACTCACTATTTGGGGTATAGAACACAGGAAGAGTCCCACGGTTCCTTTAAGAATGAGTCAGGAAGGCAAGTCTGAAGTCTCATATGAAAGTGATAAAATTGAAGAGAATAGATCGATCCCAAACATCTGTAAGAACAAAATACAGGGAGTACTTGAGTTTGAACTTGTGGACAGGCAGAGAATTGTGAACAGTGTTGACCTCTTTGATCGCCTGCGTCCTTCAGATCTTCAACAAGGCTTAGTCCGGCACAGGCACTAGTAATGGCCAACACTTAGCATAGTCTTTTGTGTACTAAGCATGTTTCAACCTTTGAAAAAATACTAACTCATGTAATCCTCACAGTGGTTCACCATGCAGGTGCTTTTATTGTCTCCACTCTATAGATTAGAAGCTGGAGACAAAACAGAGAAGTAACTTTCCTGAGGTCACACAGATAGTCTGTACTAGGGCCAGAACCTGAAACCTAGAGAATTTGGCCCCAGGGTTTGTGCTCTTGACTACACAGACATCTTCTCAAAATTGGGATTGAGATGCTTTCTCTTTTCAGAATCTGAGAGTGGTTTGTTTATCCTGTCTCTTGAATTTGGACATAAAAGAGTATCTTCTTGGCATGGTAGTAGTAGGAGAATGGTTCCTTGAGGAGTGAAAAATCATTTGACAGTATTTCCTGTAAATCTTTTCTCCTTTTTTTTTTTTTAAGAGACAGAATCTCACTTTGTTGCCCTGGCGTGGCGTCATAGCTCATAGCAACCTCCAACTCCTGGACTTAGGCGATTCTCTTGTCTCAGCTTCCCGAGTAGCTGGGACTACAGGTGCCTGCCACAACATCTGGCTATTTTTTTGTTGCAGTTTGGCGGGGGTCCAGTTTGAACCTGCCACCCTAGGTAAATGGGGCCTGCGTCCTCCTCACTGAGCCACAGGCACCGCCCCTTTTCTCCTTTTCTACCATTCTAGGGCAGGACAAAACAAATCCTCAGCTTCCATTCAAATGGTGTTTGTCTCAATAGAAACCCAGAATTTCAAATTGATTCAGTCTTTTCCTTCCTACCCTGTGTGAATGACATACCCAGGATCGCAGCCACCAGTGTGGGGCTTAAATCCTGGTTCCATCACATACCAGCTGCTTGATCCCCGGCAAGCTATGTGCTGCCTCTCAACTTCAATTTTCCCTTTGGTAAAATAGGAGTAATAACGGCACCAACCTCAGAAGATGCTGTAAGGATTCCGTGAAGGCAACGCGTATAAACTGCTCCTTGCCGTCCCTGATTTGCAGAAGGCTTTCAGCCACTCCAGCTCTTTGCTATGACTTTGCTTATGGGGCTAGTCATCAATTATTATTTTTATTTTGTTGAGACAGAGCGTTCAGCTATCCTCCTGGGTAGAGTGCTGTGGCATCACAGCTCACAGTAACCTCCAACTCCTGAGCTCAAGCAAGTCTCCTGTCTCAGCCTCCCAAGTAGCTGGGACCACAGGCGCCTGCCACAGCACCTGGTTATTTTTTGGTAGAGGTCATCATTGTTGTTTTGGTGGGCCTGGGCTGGATTCAAACCTGCCACCTTAGGTGTATGTGGCTGGCACCTTAGCCACTTGAGCCACAGGCGCCATAATCATCAATTATTATCGGAGGAAATGCAATACTGTGCTTTAAATACTTTCAATGGGGGAAGACTTCTGACTTGGGTTTTCCCCTTTGCCAGAAGCTCTGATGCTTTTTGCTCCTTCCGTATTCCTTTCTGTCTAATAAAGTCCTATCTTACCAATAAAAAAATAAATAAATAGTTTTAATGCCTTTTGTTAAAACTATTTAAAAAGATTTATGAAGTCTTGGTAAATATCTAGGCAAGAGGAATCCCTTCTGCACATGCTATGCTTCCTTTTTATGAGATCTTTTCATTAAAATTATTTCTTGCAACTTTTTTGGAACTGAGATGTATATTTTGGTGTCACAAACTTGTTATATACCGATGGTGATGATAATCACAAGCCTTTCATTTTGAACATTCATGTTTCAACAGCATCTAATTTAGCTACTGAGGATAATGAGGATAATTCTTTTTTTTTTTTTTTTGAGATAGTCTCACTCTGACCCCCTGGGTACAGTGTTGTGGCATCATTGTAGCTCACAGCAATGTCAAACTCTTTGGTTCAAGTGATCCTCTTGCTTCAGCCTCCCAAGTACCTAGGACTATAGTAGAGCACCACAACTCCTAGCTAGTTTTTCTATTTTTAGTAGAGAAGGGTCTTGCTCTGGCTCAGGTTGGTCTCAAATTCCTAAGCTCAGACAATCCACCTGCGTCAGCCTCCCTTGGTAGGATTACAGGTGTGACCCACTGCACCTGGCCTCAGCTGCAGATAGGTCTGCTGATGTCTCTGAGTGAAGGCTGTGCTGATGCTCCATTTGCTTTTTTTTTTTTTTAATTTTTTTGGGTTATTTTATTTACTTACTTTTTTTTTTAAATTTTATTTCGTTGCTTATTTTTTCTTTCCTTTTTTTTGTCGAGACAGAGTCCCACCCTGTGCCCCTGAGCAGAGTGCAGTAGCTTGGTAGTTCACTGCAACCTCAGACTCCTGGCTTGTGGGCATCCTGTTGCCTCAGCCTCCGGAAGCCGCTGGGATTACAGGCACTTGGTGCAGTGCCTGGCTGGATTTTTCCTTTTTTTTTCATGATTCAGGGTCTCACTTTCGTTCAGGTGAGTCTCGAACTCCTGAGCTCCAGTGATTCTCCCTCCTCAACCTCCCACAGTGTCCTGTTTGCTCTTGGCAGACTGATCCTGCCAGTCTAAACTTGCAGCTCTCCATAGTGGGTTGGTAAGGCTCAGTTTTGCTGATGCCATTCCGAGAAAACAAGAGTATTCAGAAAACTACATTGAGGCTCGGCACCTGTGGCTCAAGTGGCTAAGGCACCAGCCACATACACCTAAGGTGGTGGGTTCAAATCCCACCCGGGCCCGCCAAAACAACAATGATGGCTACCCAGGGGGATAGCTTGAGGCTCTGTCTCAAAATAAAAAAGAAAACTACATTGAGACTTTGCTTTTCCTTAAGGCATTACCAGGCAGATTACTGCCCAGAACAGAACAGGGCCATCTGGTCCCCCATTCACAGGGATTTCACAGCCGGATCACACAGAGGACATGGTACCTCTTCATGCAGAAGGCATTTCCAGAGAGGATATCTTACAGTGACCAGCCATACTATTTTGTATGTTTCTAACTGTCATTCCATGTAGACTTTTTTCCTCTCTCTCTCTTTTTGAGACAGAGTCTTCCTCTGTCCCCCACCTTCACCCCACCCCTGCTGGAATGCAGTGGCACTATCATAGCTCACTGCAACTTCAAATTCCTGGGCTCCTGTCTTGGCCTCCCCACTACTGAGATGACAAACTCACACCACCATACCTGGATAGCATTTTCATTTTTAGTAAAGATGGGGTCTCTTGTTCAGGTTGGTCTCAAATTCTGAGCTCAAGTGATCCTCCCACCTCAGCCTCCCAGAATGCTAGGATTATAGGTGTGAGCCACCACGCCCAGTCCCATGCAGACTTTTCTTCAAATTTATAGTGCCTCTATTTAGATTTAGAAAACTCCAGTCAACTTGGAATAGAAATGGATGACACCAACATAAATGTTTTGTTACATAGACAGTGAAGGTGACAGGGACAGAAATATCAAGTTGAAAGTGGTGAGGATCTTTGGCCATCATATCCATTCACCACTGTCTTTGTCCTCTCTGTCTCATGGAACTTGGCCTTTGCCGAGCACCCACCCCAGCCTAGTATCTGAGACAAGGGAGGCTGGCAAAGAAGAATGTGTCCCTGGGACCATCTCCAGACATCGCATTCCTGTAAAACCCACTGACTTTATATTTCACAGCCAGGAAACTAATGGAGTACCAACATGAGGTAAATTTCACACAATGAACTTGGGGACAGATAGGAAAGTGTTTCTGTTCCCTTTAAAAAAAAAAAAACAACACAGAGATACCAAAAAAGACTCATTCGTCAGACACAAAGGCCAGTTTCCCTGGGAGCCCCCATCTTCCTCTTGTCCTTTCAGGAATAAGTCGATTTATTTCCCTGTTGTAAAGTCCCCACTTGCAACCAAGCAAAGAGCAGCAAGAGCTGCAAAATATTGAAGACTGAAGCATCTTTCGACACTGCCGTATTTAGGACAGAAACAAACTAGTATGGGCAAATGTTACTTTTAATTTAATTGGGGTTTTTGTATAATGCAGGAATATATGTAGATAATCACACCCTGTAGTCTCTTTACTAGCAGGAAATCTACATTTTCCATAGCTAGCAGTTGCCTCTGCATAACATATTTAATTTTTACCATTATCTACAGCCTATTTATGGAAAAAAAGAAAAAACAACCCTTAAACTTTTTTTTTAGAGTCTCACTTTGTCACTCTTGGTAGAGTGCCTTGGCAGCATAGCTCACAGCAACCTCTAACTCTTGGGCTCAAATGATTTTCTTGCCTCAGCCTTGCTTATACCTGGTATTATAGGTACCTGCCACAATGTCTGACTATTTTTAGAGATGGGGTCTCACTCTTGCTCTGGCTGGTCCTGAGCTCAGGCAATCTATCCACCTCAGAGTGCTGGGATTACAGGTGTGAGCTACCATGCCCAGCCTTCTTAAAACTTTTTCAATATTAATAAATTATCTTCTAAAATAGTAATTAAACTTTTAACAGTTTTATGAGTCCTTTTATTTTACGAGGTCCTTAATTTCCCATAAATTGCTCAGGGTCAGAGGTACCTTATGTGGGTTGCTATGGAAACCTAATGATGATGGTAGGGAAGAGGAACTCACCCCTGTTTTTCTAAGAGAAGCACTTTTTTCCTTGAAAGAGTCCTGGCAACCTGGGATGCCTAAGGGCTGTTCAGACCCAAGCAGAGTGAATCCAGGACAGGTGAAATACCCAGTAAAATAAAGTGGGACTTGCTGATTCACTACCACCCTCTTTCCAGATCTAGTTTTCATTCATTCATCACGATGAGCTTGAATTGAATAATTCAAACGAATTGAATAACTCCTGCACATTTGGATATGACAGGAAACAAAATAAATTTCCTATCCTCAGAGAGATAGCTTTCTGGTGGTGTAGATGACAGTCAGCAGAGGGTGGTCAGTGCAGTGGAGGAAGGAAAGGCAGAATACAGGTTAGAGGATGTTGGCAGTGTTATTGGGGGTGGGTGGGAAGGAGGGTGATTAGGGAAAGTGTCACTGATGAGGTTATAGTGATGTGCTAAGGCAGTGTTTTTCAAATTTTTATTTCACAGCACTTATGAACCTATAGTTAAACTTCTGTGGCACATTTAAATTATGTTAATCAAAAGAGAGAGTAAGGGCTCAGTGCCCATAGTTCAGTGGTTAGAGTGCCAGTCACATACACCAGGGCTGGCGGGTTTGAACACGGCCTGGGGCACGCTAAACAACAATGACAACAACAACAACAAAATAGCCGGGTGTTGTGGTGGGTGCCTGTAGTCCCCACTACTTGGGAGGCTGAGGCAAGAGAATCATTTAAGCACAACAGTTTGAGGTTGCTGTGAGCTATGATGCCATAGCACTCTATGAAGGGTGACATAGTGAGACTCTGTCTTGAAAAAAAAAAATGGCTCCACGCCTGTGGCTCAAGTGGCTAAGGCACCAGCCACATACATCTAAGGTGGCAGGTTGAAATCTAGCCCAGGCTCACCAAACAACAATGATGGCTGCAACTAAAAAATAGCCAGGTGTTGTGGCGGGCGCCTGTGGTCCCAGCTACTTGGGAAGCGGAGACAGGAGACTCGCTTGAGCCCAGGAGTTGGAGGTTGCTGTGAGCTGTGATGCCACGGCACTCTACCCAGGGGGACAGCTTGATGCTCTGTCTCAAAAAAAAAAAAAAAAAGAGCGAGAGAGAGAGAGAGAGAGAGAGAGAGAGAGAGAGAGAGAGAGAAAGGCTGGACAGAGTGCCTAATGCTGGTAATCCCAGCACTTGGGGGGCCAAAGCAGGTAGATTGCCTGAGCTGATGAGTTTGAGACCAGCCTGAGCCAGAGTGAGACCTCATCTCTAAAAAAAACATGGTTGGGTGTTGTGGCAGAAGCCTGTGGTCCAAGTTACTTGGGAGGCTGAGGCAAGAGAACTGCTTAAGCCCAAGAGTTTGAGGTTGCTGTGAGCTGTGATGTCACGGCACTCTACCAAGGACTGCAAAGTGAGACTTGATCTCAAAAGAACAAAACAAAAAAGAAAAAAAGAGAGAAAGAGAAAGAATGAAAAAAAAAAAGGAATATGCTTACTGTGCTTTGAACTCCTTTCAAAAGTAATTTAATTGATGATCTTTAAAAGTTTTCCGCAGTACATCTAAGACCCTCCCATGGGACATCAGTTGAAAATCACTGCTCTCGGTACTGAACTGTGGTGGCAGGAGTAGCCATACATTCACTAGAGGAAAATGTTCCAGGTAGAGGGAACAGCCAATGTGCAAATGTCCCAGGGGCAACTATATTTGAAAACTACCCAGAGCAGGCATGGGCTAAATCATCAGGGTCTTGTGGACTTTTATGTCAAGTATGGTAAGAAGCGATGGTGTACTTACTGAGGTCCCTAAAGTTCTGAGTGTTAGTGCCCTTGGTAACTTAATGAATGAGGATCAATCCTGGCACAGCACAAAAACTTGATTTGTGTGAGGATTCTGGAAATGTTGCTAGATCTCATGCTTCTGAAGGGTTAACCATGTTCATTAGAGCAGCCACCCTTACTGTCTGGTTTACAGCCCCTACTGGATTAGCAGCTGGACTCCTGTGGATTAGACCCCTGAATGATCTTGTGGACCCACCAGTGCTCGGATCGTGTGCTTGGCAGACACACAGGAGAGTGGACTTATATACACCTTCAGATGTGTGTTTGATGATCCAGATGAAAAATGGCCTCTTTAGATCACGGAGTTTCCTTTGCTTAAAAGAAGAAAAACAATTTCTCTAGGAAGTGAGAGGCAGGTGCTCTGTCACACAGGGCATCCTTTGAGGCTAAGGTGTGTGAACACTGATAATGTCAGAAGGTGGCCAGGAAGAGCTGAGACTGGCTTCAGGGACGGAGGAAACAGGGGTAGCCCTTGCCTCTGCCTTGGGGGAGTGTCAGGAAATCCTTTGATGCATCGGCCAGTCTGCTCTTTCTTCCCTTCTCTCTTTATCATACAGAAAGGGACCCAATTCTTTAACAATCAGCTGTTCTTAAAAAAGAAAAAATGTAGGCATCTCACGTAGGGAGAGAAGGCCCCCCATCCCGCCCTTTCACCCAAGGCCTCCACAGTACAGAGGAAAAGTCTGACTGCACTTCAGCTTCTGTTTAAGAGTTTTCTTTGCAAAGAGACCACACTCTAGTCAGATAACTCAGGACTGAACCCCAGTACACCTATGTACTAGTCATGTGAAGGACAAGTTACTGCTTTCATTGAGCCTCAGTTTCCTCATCTGGAAATAATAATAATTCCCCCCTTATAAGTCAGTATTAGCTTGGGAAATTACATATACCTATAATCAAAATACCTGGCACCTAGTCGGTACTTACTGATGGCCATAATATTTTTTAGCATTTTGCATAATAATTCAAGTCTTAGAATTTTTAGGTCCCTGTGTTATACACTTCCCACTGACACCCAGGATTCAAATTCAGCAGCAATTGGAGAGTGAAGAATCTATATCCAGATTAGAATCCTTAGGTCTCATCCATTTACAGAGGTCACAGTTCAGGTGTTTGAAACTTAACCCCCCGGCTCGGCACCTGTGGCTCAAGCGGCTAAGGCGCCAGCCACATAGACCTGAGCTGGCGGGTTCGAATGAAGCCCTGGCCTGCCAAACAACAATCATGGCTGCAACCAAAAAAAAAAAGAAAAAATTAGCTGGGCATTGTGGCAGGCGTCTAGAGTCCCAGCTACTTGGGAGGTGGAGGCAGGAGATTGCCTGAGCCCAGGAGTTGGAGGTTGCTGTGAGCTATGATATTACAGCACTCTACCCAGGGTGACAACTTGAGGCTCTGTCTCAAAACAAAACAAAACAAAACAAAAAAAAGAAACTTAACTCTCAATACACCAGTGCTAGGAGGTGTGGTCCAATGGGAAGTATTTAGGTCATCCAGGCTCTGTACTCCTGAATGGGTTAACCTCACCATGTCAAGAGTAGTTTTGTTATGAAAATGAGTTTGGCCCCGTCTGGTTCTCTCTCATGCCCACTCCCTCGCCTTCTGCCATGGGATGATACAGCAAGAAGGCCCCTTGACAGATGCCAACTCCTCAATCTTAGAATTCCCAGCTTCTAGAATCATGAGCCAAAGCATGTATGTGCCTTATCAATGATCCCCTCGGAGGTATTCTTCTGCAACAGCGCAGAACAGACTAACACATTCCTATACTCATTCTAAACGACGGCTAGAAAACATTGGCTTTGTGTGAGGTTTGTGGATGACAAGGAACAGGATAACAGAAGGCCAAGGGGCTCTTCATGTTGGGCAAATGTGCAGAAAGCCTCAGCTCCCAGAAGTGAGACGGCCTGGGCCTGTCCCTTCTGAAGACAATGCTCCTGACGGCCAGGGGTGGGCGGGAAGCCTTTCCGTCCCAGCTTCAGTTTTGCACAGGCTGCTGTGGGCAACTTCAAGAAAGATATAAACACCCAGAGTTGGGCCTATGACCAACAAATGACTTCACAAGTGCCATAAAACGTTTTTGAATTTCACAAAATTCTGAAAGGACATGTATAGGACATTGGTTTGCTTCACATTCTTGTGACATCTAAAGTAACACACACACACACACACACACACACACAAAAAAAAAAAGAACACTAAGAAGTTTATATCGTGATACATTATAGTCCTCACCAAACACAACACCTTGATCTTGGACCCTCTAAAACTGTGAAAAATAATTTTTCTATTGATTATAAACCACCTAGTTTATGGTACTTTGATTTATATTTATCAGCCCAAACAGACTAAGATACCTGTCCACAAGAAAGGCTAAAGAGAGCTCTTCAAGTTAAAACAAAAGTATGCTAAACAGAAACACAAAGGTATATGAAATTATAAAACTCAATAGTAAAGGTAAATATATACAAGCTCTGAAAATACAATTCATGGACACATCCTAGAAAAAGTGCTGCATGCCTCATTGCTGAATACACATTGCTGAATACATATTCTTTCCAAGCTCACATGGAGTATTTTTCAGGATAGATCATATGTTAGGTCATAAAACAAATTTCAATGATTTGGAGAATATTGATACTAAATATCTTCTCTTACCACAATGGATGAATCTAAAAATTAAGAACAGAAAGAAAACATGAAAGTTCACAATATATGAGAATTAACAATACAATCTTAAATACCCATTGGTTCAAAAAAGTAATCAGATGGAAAATTAGGAGATAAGACAAACAAAAACACCACAACCCACTGAAACTAAATGCAAACATTTTTTTACAGCCTGAAAGGAGATAAGGATGGCCATTCTTTTTTTTTTTAAATTAAATCATAGCTGTGCACTATGAATTTAATTATTTAATTAATTATGCATTAATTAAATCATGGAGTACAATGTGCTAGTTTTACATACAATTTGAAATGCTTTCATCAAATTGGTGAACATAGCCTTCACAGCATTTTCTTATTTATTGTGTGAAGACATATTCTACCTAGTAAATTTCATATGTACCCTTGTAAGATACACCATAGGAGGATGGCCATTCTTGCCCCTTATGTTTGACATAATCCTGACATCCTAGCCAGAGCAATTAGACAAGGAAAATAAATAAAAGGCATCCAAATTAGAATGGAAGAAGTAAAATTATCTCTGTTTATAGGTGACACAATATTATATGTAGAAAATTCCAAAGAATTCACACACGTAAAAAAGTTGAAACTAATAAATGAATATAATAAAATTGTATGATAGAAAGTCAATACACAGAAAGCAGTTGCATTTTTATATTTAAAAAACAAATTATCCAATAAATAATTTAAAGAACAATCCCAATCGCATTGGTGTTAGCTCACACCAATAATCCCAGTACTTTGAGAGGCTAGGATGGGAAGATTACTGGAGGCATAGAGTTTGAGATCAGCCTGGACAACATAGCAAGATCCTGTCTTTATAAAATCTTTAAAAAATTTAGTGAGTTGTGGTGGTGCATGCCCATAAGACTAGCCACTCAGAATACTGATGTAGGAGGATCACTGAGCCTGGGAGTTTGAGACAGCAGTAAGCTATGGTCCAGGCACTGCATTTCAGGCTGGGCAACAGAGTAAGGTTGTGTCTCTAAAAATAATAAAATAAAATAAACAAATTAATTAATTAAATGAAAAAATAAAAATCCTTTTACAATAGTATCAGAATAATAAAATACTTAGAAATAAACGTAAAGACAGTAAAAGGTTTAAACATTGAAAGTTACAAATTATCAAAAAAATTCTTTTAAAGACACAAAAATGGAAAGACATCTGCATGTTCACAGCCTCTAATATTTAATGTTGTTATAATATCCATCATAACTTCAAGCAAACTACAGATTCAATGCAAGCTTTATCAATAACGTAATAGCAGTTTATAGAAAAATAGAAAAAAACAATTTTAAAATTTATGTGGAACCACAAAAGACTCCAAATAGCAGAAAAATATTTTTTGACAAAGGACAAAGCTGGAAGCATCACAAGTCCTCATTTTAAAATCTATTACAAAGCTATAGTAATTTAAACAGAGTGGTACCACTTTTAAAACAGAAGCATACCAGTGAAACAGAATAGATAACCTGGAAATAAATCCAAAAAAGTATGATAACAGCTTGACAAGAGTGCCAAGAATACACAATGGGGAAATGTCAGTCTTTTTAACAAGTAGGGTTGAGGTAATTCGATTTTCACATGCAAAAATATAAAATTGGAACCTTATCTCATCTCACACACAGAAATTAACTTAAAATGAATTAAAAATTTAAACATAAGAACTGGGTGCTGTGGTTCATGCCTATAATCCCAGCACTCTGGGAGGCTAAGATGGGTGGATTGCTTGGTCTCAGGAGTTTGAGACCAGCCTGAGCAAGAACTAGACCCCATCTCTATAAATAGCTGGGCATTGTGGTGGGTACCTATAGTCTCGACTA
This sequence comes from Galagoides demidoff, assembly GCA_963574575.1. Classification (NCBI taxonomy): domain Eukaryota; kingdom Metazoa; phylum Chordata; class Mammalia; order Primates; family Galagidae; genus Galagoides; species Galagoides demidoff. The sequence goes on along the minus strand of CAUYQV010038344.1, from coordinate 35,525 downwards.
CTCAGGAGGCTGAGGCAAGAGGATGGCATGAGCCCAAGAATTTCAGGTTTCTGTAAGCTATGATGCCAGGGCACTCTACCCAGGGCAACAGAATGAGATTCTGTCTCAAAAAAATTAATATTGAAACATAAAATCTGGAACTCTAAAACTCTTAGAAGAAATCATAAGGGAAATCTTCATAACATTGGGCTTGGCAATGGTTTCTTGGCTATGACATTGAAAGCGCAAGCAACAAAAGCAAAAACAAAAGAATGTAAGTGGACCTCTGTGCAGTAAAGGAGCAATCAATAGAAGGAAGGGATATTGAACACAATGAAAGAAAATATTTTGAATTCATTTATCTTATAAAAGGTTAATATACAAAACATGTAAGGAATTTATATCAATCATTAGCCAAACAAAAATCATTAATTTGATTAAAAATGGACAAAAGATCTAAACACACATTTTTTCAATGAAGACACACAAATGTCCAACCAGTACATAAAAAATGCTAAATATTACTAATCATTACAGTAAAACAAAACAAAACCATGATGAGATATCACCTTATCCCTGCTAAAATGTCTATTTTAGAAACACATACACACACAAACACACAGAGGTAAGAGGTGTTGGTGAGAATGTGAAGAAAAGGAAAGCCTTGTGTACTATGTAAATAGGTACAGGATTTATCAAAAATGTTATGAGGTTTCCTCAAAAACATTAAAAATATAACTGCCAAAATAGCAAGTAATCGCACTTCTGGTTATACATCCAAAGAATTAAAATCAGGATCTTAAATATTTGCACTCTTATGTTCACTGCAACATTATTTAGAAGAGTTAAGATGTGGAAACAATCTACATGTCCCTTGACAAATGAGTGGATTAAAAAATATATAGTATAGACATATAATGGAATATTATTCAGCTTTTATAAAAGAGGAAATCCTGACATTTGCAATAACCTGGAAAGCATTATTATGCTAAGTGAAATAAATCAGTCACAGATGGACAAATACTGAATAATTCCACTTATATGAGGTATGTAAAGTGATCAACTCATGGAAACAGAGAATTCAATGGCAGTAGGTTCCTGGACCTGAGAGGAGAGAGTAAGGAGCACTCACTATTTCTAACAAGTACCATACAAAGTTTCGGCAATGCAAGGTACGTAATTTTTAGAGATTCGATGTACAAGATTTTTTAAAATTTTGTTAAACTGGTAGAGTTTATGCTAAGTGATTTTGCCACACCATTATTTTGCCACAATAAAAAAGTAAAATTCATAAAGAGCCACTTGAAATTTTAGAGATCTTGTATAAAATTCTATTTAAGGATCTCATGTTTAACTTGCTTAAGAGAAAGTGTATGCATTCAAATCAGGTGAGCTGGAGCACTTGACCTTGTATCTAAGGATCTGATGAATTAATGTAGTTGTCATTTTACAATATAGATTTGTTTTCCTGATGGTAACTCTTTCTTCTTGATCGGTTTCTAGGAGACTAGCTAGCTAGTCTCATGTATAATTTAAATGTTTTACTACTGTAACTTACTATTCATGAAACTCCCATTGACTAAAGCCACTGGTCTTCCTTATCCAAGTTCCAAACGTTCTCTGAGCAGTGAAGAGAGCCCCTTGAAAATTTTAGCACCACCAATTTGTGGAGTCTGGATTTGTCTTGCTGTTGGGACTTTATATCATTTCAATGTGAAGTGGTCCTGGAAAATTGTGGGCCCAGTGATTAATTAATAAATATGAGTTCTGCTGATAGACAAATGTTGAAATGCAGAATAAAATAAAGGTTTTGTTTTCACATATATATGTACATAAAATCACTTTACTAAAAAGTAAGTAGCTTCTCCTAACAAGCAATATTTTATCTATCAAGAAATTTGAAGCTTAGTTTAAAGACCAACAAAGCTAGGTACTAAGATAATATTCTATTAACACATATCCCTAAGTTACACTAATTTAAAACAAACTTAAAATACTGTTTGTGGTGATTTGCATTATTATAATGAGAATACATTTGGCAACTTCTGTTTGTTTAGCTGCTTGAGCTTCTATGCTAAATAGTTCTAATTTTGTTAAAATTTGTTGTTGCATATAGTTCTTTAAATAGTTTTTAATTAGCTTGAATTTGGAAAATAACATTCAGTGATGGAAACTGTCCAAAAATATTTATAAAGTATACATATGAAATCTTATGATTCTCTGATAATTTTTTTTTTTTTTGGCAGATTTTGGCTGGGCCTGGATTTGAACCCACCACCTCCAGTATATGGGGCCAGTGTCCTACTCACTGAGCCATAGGCGTCACCTGATTCTCTGATAATTTTTAAATCCTCTTGTTAATTTTACCTTATAAGCTTTTGTACAAAGTTGTACATGTATTGGTAACGATCACGACAGGTCAGTTGCAAATTAATTTTGCATCTTTATTGCATTTTTCTCAATGACATTCATTTTTCAGAGTAACAAAAACATGTTAGCAACTATCATATTCTATGGATTTCATATTGGCTTTGAATATATCATGTCATGTACATTATGAAAATTACCTAATGGTCTCTTTATGTTTAGAGTTACTGCTAAAAAGAAGAGCAATACTTTCCTAGAGTAGGAAATGAAATTTCTCTTTCTCTTGTCCCACCAGATTGACTGTTCTAAGATGCAAAAGTTCTTAAGGTCTATTTTAAGACTGTCCTATAATATTTAACCATTTCTATAAAGTAGTGGTCCACTCAATAGCATAACTCACATTTGCTTTCCCTTCTGAGTCTCAGCCAATTTTTTTGTCATTCCTACTTTTCTATAATTTTGTTTCATAATACATTAGTGGCACATGAACTTTTGTGCTTTCTGGGAAAATAGGCCGATAGAGGTGGTACCAGGATTTGTCCTAGAAGGCAGAGCCTCAAGATGGAATTTGGAAATGGGTCATTTATCACTATGATGCAAGTGGGAGACCTGAGCTGATGATAAATGACTCACACAATCACAAAGATTTGCACCTGTGAGAAAGTACAAGTCAAGATAGACAGGAGAAATATTGAATGTTAGGACATAAATTAGTTGGAGTATAAAGTTTTTGTTTATATAGGTGGTGCTTAAAAGTTATGGGAACAACGATAATATTAAAAAGTGCATCAGGCTGGCTTTCATTAGCAACTTTGAAGTTTTGAGGGAGGTAAAAACTGAGCCAAGTGCCAAGCTGTGTTATGCTATGAAAGCTAGTGATTCTACATGGCAGTGTTTAAGGAAGGTTTGATCTTCTGCAGTAAGGGGCAAACCATGCTGAAAAGCAGGCCCAGATTCTGATTGTGGGGTTGGTTCTACTTTTGCAGGGTTTTTTTTTTGGCTGGGTCTGAGTTTGAAGCTGCCACCTCTGGCATATGGGGCTAGCGCTCCACTCCTTTGAGGAACAGGCATTGCCCATACTTTCGTATTACATAACTTTGTTGTACAAATTCTTTTCTCTTCAACTGGGCCTTAAAACTTTGAGGAGTTCCTTCAAACACACTGATGGCATAGGAAAGAATTCAGCCTTGGTTCACAGATGGGTGGGTGCATAATATGTTATTGGTGACCTCACAGAGACTGCAGTTAAACCACAAGTCTGCTCCGTAGAAGTTATAAAGTACAGCAGTGAAGCAAAATCTTCCAAGTGTCTGTTACCTTAGCAAAATGGGAGAGATGGTCTGAAATATGGATATACATCATCTACTTAAAGTGCCAAATGATTTGGCTGGTGAATAAGGAGCCTGAAGGAAATAGGACTGAAAGATCAGGAAGAAACGAGTTTGGAGAAGGGAGACAGATGTAGATAAGCCTATTAGAATAAACTCAAAGTCTGAAGACATCTCAAATTAATGCCTACCAGAGGATAATAACCAAAGGAGATGGTATCATCAAGCAGGTTCTATTCACTGTCTCCTGAGTGGAGTTTTAAATATAATTGTCACAGTGCCAGGAATAGAAGCTATTTATGAACCCAACAACTCAATTTAATCAAAGTTATTCTAACTATTGCCTCTGCCAAATGTCTGCTCCCCCCAGCTGTCTCCACAGTCTGAGCCCTTCATAAGAAACTATCTATCCCATGAAAACACAAATCAGTCCTTTGGATGGCTGATCATGACTACACATCCCTACCACACTGGAGGAGACGGAGGTCTGTTCTCTCTAAAGTCAACACGTTGTGGATATGGGCTTGCCTATCCTATACTCAGTGCCTCAGCCAGCACAATAGTCTCTGGTATTAAAACATGCCCAATGTACAAACCTTGCCTACTACATAGTGCCTAAGAATAAGTGAAGCATTTTGTTGAAAAGCATGTGCAAGAATGGTTGCATAACTAAATGATCCATTGAATTCAACAAATACTTAGAAGCAGCTACTGTTATAGCAAGGTAGGAGGAGGTCAACTAAATCTTCCACTTAGGAGCAGTATACTGTGAAAGAAAGGTACACGAAAGGGCATTGTGTTCCAGGATGAGGTACATGTGATGCATCCATGGCCAATATGGGACACAGAACATATACACCCAAGGATCAAGGGGTAGGAATGCCCCATTTTGCATTGTGAATGGACCTTTGTTAGATTCTCTGTTTTACATATGCTGAAAAGTTGATCATGGGTATTGATATCCACATGCATCTCTGATATCCACATAGAGCTTATGTATCCATCAGCATGCTGCAGAAAAGCAATCATCTATCCATCTATTCATTATCTATCTAATCCAGTGGTTTTCAACCTTCCTAATTAAAGGCTGCAACCCTTTAATACAGTCCAAAGAGGTCATAACCCACAGGTTGAGAACTACTAATCTAATCATAAGAAATTGGATCATGTGATTATGAAGGTTAAGAAGTTCCAGAGTCCACTGTCTGCAGGCTGGAGACCCAAAAAGCCCTGTCTTATTGCTCAGAGGCCTGGGAACCAGAAACCTGGTGATGCAGTTCCAGTTCAAGTCTGAAGGCCTGAGAACCAGGAGTGCTGGGGCAGGAGAAGATTGATTTCCTGGGATGAATCCAACCCTGCTCTGCCCTTTGGTCCTACTCAGGCCCTCAGTGGATTGGATGGTGACCTTCACCTTGGAAAGGGCCAGCTCTTTCACTGAACACACTAACTCAAATGTTAATCTCTTCCAGAAAGACTCCCACTGACACACTCAAGAATAATGTTTAACAATTATCTGAGCACCCTGTAGCCCAAAGTTGACAGATAAAAGTAACTATTACAGATTGGAAGTTGCCACTCTCTGCATCTTTGATAAAAGAAAAAGTCCAAAAAATCTGAATATCAGTGTCTTTTCTGGAACCCATTAGAGTCCTCAGGTTCCAGAGGATGATGTCCCTCCACCATCAAAATGATGGGTGAGCTGGAGAGACTAGATTCACCTCCTTGCAACAGAAGCCACTGAAGCATAAATTGGTAGAAACTTAAAGAGCAATTTAGGTGAATGGTTGGAGCCTATGAATGAAAAACTGCTGGGGCCAGCAGTCTAAGGGAATCCTGAGACTCCTGTGGATTTTATGTTCAAGAACCCATCAGGTTCTTCTGGAGTACAGTCAAATTAAAATCCCCTTTTGACTCTGGCAGGGAATGGGGGGGGAGAAGTAACCCTTAAATAAGATATGTGGAGCTTTCTCCATTACAGAAGACTACTATGTAGATGAGAAGGTACCAGTGTCACCTGGGAGGAAGGCCATTCTTCCGAATTTAGCCCCACCTAGGCTTCAGGCTGTGTCACCCAGGGGGAAGGAAGAAGCAGGGATGCTGTTTCACTGGAGAAATACTTGTGAAGGTCACAGTCTAGGGAAACAGGTGCAGCAAAAGACAGAGATTTAATTATAAGATCATAGAAGGCTTCCCTCCACCTCCATCTGCCACCACACCAGCATATACCAGTAGATTGTAGGTGGAAGAGAAGCAAAACACAGACTTTTTCTTTCTGAAGGGAAATCTTACTATACAATTCCAAAGCTGCATCTATATCTTTAGGGATTTGTTACAGCAGCATCCTGCTCTTAGTACCAAAATTTGTATTAATTTCCTATTGCTGTCAAACAAAGACCACACATTTAGTGGTTCACAAAGACAGCCATTTATTATCTGACAGTTGTGTTAGTCACAAGTCCAGGCTCAGCCAAATCAAGGTATCTACAGGGCTTTCTGGGGATTCTGACCAAAAAAAAAAAAAAAAAAAAAGAAAAGAGAAAAGAAAAAATATCGGCTTCCAAACTCATTCAAGTTGGTGGCAGAGTTCATTTGCTTGTGGTCGGAAATCTGAGGCCCCCAGTTTTTGGTGGCTGTCAGCTGGGGGTTGTTTTCAGCTTAAGGCACCTGCAGTCCTCTGTCTCCATTCAAAGCCAGCAATTGTGGGTCCAGTCCTTTTCATGTTTAGAGACTGATCTCTCCTTCTGCCTCATCTTCCCTCTGCTTACCACTTTCAACACATTTCTCTGATAGACTCCTCTGCCTTTCTCTTCTATTTTCCACAGGGCTCATCTGGATAATCCCGGATAATCTTCCTACTTTAAAGTGAGCGTATGCCTCATTTCATATGCAAAGTCCCTTCACTGCAGCACCTAAATCAGCGTTTGACTGAGTAACATGAGATGGGAATTCATATTTCAAGGATCTGGGGAATCCGCCTACCATGAGAAACCTGTATCTACCTCTCTACCCTCCTGTGTAGTCACATAATTCAGCAAATGTAAATAAAACAGGACATGCATTTGAAGTTCAAGTTTTCTCTCTCTAGCTCTTTTTTCCTTTAGATGATTTTGACTGCTAAAACTTTTTTTTCCTTTTAACCGCCTGGGTTTTTTAAGTACAAGCCTAATTCCTAATTTGTAGGCCATGCGGGGCATTGGCAGATGTCCCTGGGTGAGGAAACAGAAGCTATTCACTTACAGCTCAGCTGGGAAGGTTCTCTCCCTCTGGAATTGAGTTAGCTTCAATAGACTTATGTGATTGATATAATTGATTCTATAGCTATCTGATGCCTTGAACATTGTTAGATAATTTCTGTAAGTTATCTGACACTTTCCCAAAGGTTGCAGAGGGGAGTGCTGTCCTCTGCATGCACTGGACCCTACTCAGAGCTGGGCTCCTCTCTAGACATTCACTTTTACCTGAGCTAGCTGGAGCAGGTCTCTGACCACAGACTAGGAAAGGAATATTAAGGGAACTATTAATCTAGATCTGAAAGCCTCCTTCTAAATATAGCAATCTGTTAAAAAGCCACTTGTCAATAATGTTTTTTAGAATTAAAACTGCTAGTTAGTTTTAGAGCCATAGTTCCTTCTTTGTATTCTTTCTCCTGTATGCTAGTCCCAACAATTCCCCCAGCAGTTAATGTCCTTTACCTTTACAAGTTTTCAAATGCAATTTTATTTTTCAGCTTAATTAGAGAAATAAAGATTCATTAGGTCATATTAAAGAGAAGAAGGACTTTCAGCTAGAAGAAAAGGTGTTTCAATGTTGTCTATGTTTCAACATTTCAAGAAATATATATATTTTTTTCAGACAGAGTCTCACTCTGTCACTCTGTCATCCTGAGTAGAGTGCCATGGCATCATCAAAACTCACACAGCAACCTCAAACTCTTGGGCTCAAATGATCCTCTTGATTTAGCCTCCAAAGCTGGGGCTACAGCTGCCCACCACAACACCTGGATAGTTTTTCTATTTTTAGTAGAAATGGGGGTCTCATCTCTCTTGTTCAGGCTTGTCTTGAATTCTTGAGCTCAAAGGATTCACCCACCTTGGCTTCCCAAAGTGCTGGAATTACAGGCATGAGCCACTGCACCCAGCCCAAGAAGGTTTTCAAGAAACTGTTACACTTCTGAGTCCAAAATTTGGAGACTAATTGAAGCTAATCATAGGGTATACAATTTCTGGTAAGTAATAAAAATAATAAAAAAAGAAGCTTCCCATTGAATATTTTACTGATTGTCCAGTCTCCTATTCCACATGTGTGGCCTTAACTAGAGAGTTACACTAGTTCATCTCTAGAAATCCATCTAAGCTAATAACGTATGAATGAATTAGGCACAAGGTGGTACAAAGGAAAGACAAAGAAAGACCAATTTCAGGTAAAGGAAAGAAAGGATCAAGGAGAAATCAAAAGCTCTTCAAAATGCTTTCTAAATTTATTAAATATATACATATATATTTATAAATGTACATGTATATATGTTGTATATACATATGTGTGAACATATATGCATGTGGACATTTACAGAGCGTGACGAAAATGTTTACACATTTTAAGAAAGGAAAAACTATTAAAATTGTAATACTCAATATATAGTGATAATATCTGTTATCTTGTATATTGAAGCTTCTATTTTTATAATTGAAGAAGTCAATTGTGATTTGAGTATTACATTTTTAACACACCTTTTTTCCTTTCTTAAATTGTGTATGTATTTTTTTACATCCCCTGTATATTTCATATATACCATACATAGTTACATGCACATATAGATATCATGTAATTTATACTTTAATGTCAAAGAGATCAAGGCTTACTTATTGTTATGTGATCTGCTTTTTCCACTCAACACTTAATATTTCCACATAATTACATATTTTTCATCGCCTGAATTTAATGGCTATGAAATACTTTATTATATTGAATTTGCCACAATTTATTAAACAAACCTTTAATTGGACATTTATTCTGTGTCTAAGTTTTACTTTTATAAGGAAAGATTAAAAATTGATTGAGTTTACAGATATTTTATCTACTCAGCCAAGTTTGATATCAGACATAGTAGATTATATAGCATCATTTTCAAACCACATTGCCCAGGTGGATCATAATGGAGTATTTTTCATACCTCATTAGTGATTCTTTTAAATAGATTGTTTGAAAAATGAGCTATTCTTTTGAACAACATATAAATGGAAGGCCTGTGAGATCTGGGTCCCTGAGACACACCAGATTGTTCACACAGTTGATGATGAAGGGCTGCAGTATCTACTTTATTTAATGTGATCTATGCTTCTTCAAAGCTTCCAAGAGCCATCGCAGTGATGGATGGCAGCTGAGCATGCCACCTTGCCACAGTGTAAGGCATGGCCTCTGTGCTATCTTGGAAGGGAAGGATAGCCACAGACTAAAAGTTTATTGCTATTATTTTAGCATTTTATCTACTTAGCATTTACAAAAAAAAAATTGCTCTCTAAAAGTAGTCTTAAGTGAACACTAATGGTTTTTCCTTTATATTTAAGAAACTATATTATCACCAGTGGAAAAAATACTTCCTATTCGATGATTGTTCTCCTGATTTCCCATCACATGGAAGTTTAATGATGAGTGAAGTGCTAAAGCTATTACTTTCTTGGTTTGGTGTCTCCCTAGTGTCTCCGTGAAGTTCTGTTATCATCCTCCTAGAAACTGATGGGCATTGCTAGAACTCAACTAAAATGCAGAACCTCATCATCTTGTATCACTTTTCCTAGAAACAGAGCCTAAGACAGAGACTCAAGAAAGGGTGATTTTGGGGGGAGAGCAGTGAGGAAGCAGGACAGCAGGAAGAAAGTGAAGTGAAGACAGGCTCTCAGGTCGGGGTGTGTTTCCATTTAACTCTATGAGTGGCACCACACAACTGGCCCAGCTTGGGGAAGGGAATCTTTCTCTTCCCATGCCAGCCAATCATTGGCATGTGGCTACTTTAGGATTGGGAAGAGAGCGACATCCCTAGCAAGGTGCCTCTGAATGAGCAGAAGGTGACTCTCTGCAGAAAGGGGCATTTCTGATCTGCCAGAAGTCAATGACTGCAGTAGGTTTGAGCAGAACACCACCAGCAAATACGATGGCTCCAAAACAAACTTTACTCAGATGCACTTTCTTCTTATATTAACTTTATTTCATCCAGATCCTACCTTTCAGGATTCTGGTTGGCCAGCATTTCTCGGGAAACTAACAGGAAGAGTGTTATGGTCACAATCCCCAAGTCCCACCATTGCCGTTGTTTCTGAGACCATTGCAGATATTCTTTATCAGACCTGTCTGCCTCCCATTCCAGACATCCCTCTTCTGTGGCTAGTTAATCAATACGTCCTGCCTCCTGGGTTGAACCAATCCTTTACTGCAAGTCTGAGCTTTGAACATCCATGCCCTTCTCGGGTTCTTGCTTTTATACATTTATAGTTAAAACAGATGTGGGAATATCAAAATTACATCATCTCCATTGTTACCATGGAGCCCAGTTCTGTAATATTATCTCCTGCCATCACTTTTGTCCCACAAAGGACAATTACTATTGAGCTTCTCAACAATGTTGGCGACTTACTCACCTGCACATTTCTTACTGCCCTCATGCTGTTACAATGTCTCTGAGACATGTTGAGCAAGAAAGTCACTTGGTGGGTTTTCTAAACTTACATGGTAGATCCATGTAGCATGTCTACTGTTAATTCTGAGCATTTTGGTATGCTGCAGACTCTACATTATTTAATGTGGGCTATGCTTCTTCAAATCTTATAAGAGCCATCCCAGTCATGTATCAGCTCCCTTACATGGGGAACTTGCCAGGGTGTTAAATCCTTTGTGAAAGTAGAGTGTGCACAGCTCACCCACCAGTGCCCTGTTATTCACCGAATATGTTTCTTCCGGGCTCCCTGAAACCTCACTTCTGCATCCACTCCCAGGCATTGTCTCCTGGTTCTTCCCTATACATTACTCAGGTAGGGCAATGTCTTGGTGTGCAATTCCTTCTTCCCGTAGCAGGCAGACTTAACACTTTTTATACAGCTTTAGTGTGGTACAATCAGCATATTTAAAAACTGCATGTATTTAAAATGGACAATTTAAGAAGTTTTGACAAAAATATAAATCTCAGAAACTATCACCACAGGCAAGATGTTGAATGTATTTATCATAAGCAAGAGAATCTTCTTGCCCACTTGTAACCTCTCCTTTCACACCCCTACCCACTGGGCAACTACTAATCTGCTTATGTAACTACGGTGCATAAAGTTTTATGTAAATAGAATCATTTAAAGTGTATTGTTTTTAGTTTTGGCCTGGTTTCTTTCTCTTAGCATAACTATTTTAAGAATCATCCATGTTATTGCATGTATCAACAGCTTATTCCTTTTTTATTATTGGGTGATAACATTCTATTGTCTAAATATATCACTTTTTTTTTTTTTTTTTTTTTTTTACAAACACACACACAGGGAGAAAATTGGTTGTATTTTTCCCCAAACTACATTGTGACTGTAATACCTGTTACTATTTGTAGGTATTATATTCACAGATGAAATTTACAAAATAAAATTATTTTTCTTCTATAAAATGAGTTGTAATACTTTAGGAAAAATAAAGGGAAGCTGCTTTGAAATACTGCTTTTAAGTTAGAAATGAGCAGAGGCAAATTTAGTATGAAAGGAAAGAAGTTTAAGTTTCAGGCCCTTCATACACACAGGTCCCTGTCAAGGCCTGGAAGAGGCTCTAGTAAAGTACTTTGGTAAAATTTGTAAAAGTTAGATACTTTAGCTATAATTGGTTAAGACCACTGGTTGTTTCACCCCATTATACCTTCTATTATGCTGATGTGCCTTATGTGACTATGGGAAGGGGCAGATACTGAGTTACAGCTAAGAGGCAAAGTTAGTGATTTGTAAGCCTGGGTTTCATGCAGTATATTTGTGTTATCTGCAGTTATATTTTGTTTGTACAAATGTGAAATTGTTATTAACTAGCCTGTTCTAAGAATGACTCCCACAAAGAGCTCTACAGCCCTTGAGCTGAATCACTAGATGTCAGGAAGTGAAGCTTGCGTGTCAGGATGGGAATGAACACTGCTTGGGCTTGGAGAGGGAACTATGTGAGTGCATTGGAAACATTCAAAGCTAAAAGCTAGTCTGTGGAAAGTTCCAAATCCTCAGACCTGTCAAAACTCACATAACTTCACAATAACAAAGGCATACTTAAAACCTAATTAACATGTATTGTCAATTCAGAGAGTATTTAAAATTAATTCCTATTTCAGAAAGCTCAGAATGTTCTATACAAATTTGATAATAATCCTAAATATGTTTGTCATTCCTGATAATGGGTTGTAAAGCTGGAAACTCAATAGTAAGAAGAAAACATTAATCATTTGAAAGGAAAGTTTAAATAGTATTTTTGTTTTCTTTATAATCAATGATATTGCAAAAATACGGTCATATGAAGAAGCAATCAAAATTATGTAGCTAAAAAATGCACAAATATTATGGGATTATATGAAACAGTTGATTTTTGTAACACTATATTTGAACACTGTTGTTGTTTTGTGCTATTTGTAGCTCTTTGAAATACTTTAATTTGTAGTTACGTTTCTTATTCTGAAAAAATGCTCACTTTTTTGCCTACTTTGTATTTGTAAATTTGTGTTATCTTTCTTAAATAAAGCACAAAATTAGATGAACTTCAAGTTCTCATTGAATAAACCCTGCAGTCACTCTGTAAGCAACATGTCTGCAAATATTTGTAGAGAAATTTTCTAACATTTTGAAGGCATCTGTAGTCAGCATAGTACTTTACATATATTTATTAATTTTCACTCAATGTAGGTCTATAAAATTTTGATGAGCAGCAACAATGACCTTGCAAGATGACTGTTAAATCAGTGCAGTGTCTTATCATGAGATGAAGTTCATTGTGGATAATTTTTAAAGATCATCTGATTTCATTAATTTTGACTTACTGATCTAACTTATGATCATTATCATTTTAGAAAAAAAAATACCTCTACTACAACACATTCGTAATTTTTTTTTTTTTATCATAGGATAGATATGTCTTGGTCTTTGCATGTATTTTCTTATTTCATATAAACGCTAAGGGCAGTTTGCAACTCACTTTGCTCCTAATCTCCATCCATCTCCCTAAATTATCTAAGTATGTAATTGAAGTACATGTGCATGCACACACACACACAGAGCTTTGCATCATGTCTTAGAACATTCTGTTTTCCTGAGTTCGTGCTGTATGGAAATTCTAGAACTTCCATTTTTATACAATCCAATGTTGCACATGGAGAAAGAAACTGAGGCACTGGGGATACAAAATAATTTGCCCAAACTCATGGTTCATAGAGAGTGGATAAGCTGAAATGTAATACCAAGTCTGTTTGACACTGGAAGGGTAGTATAGCATGTCACCACAAAATATGCCACTTTGGCATAAGGCTTATTTTGAGCTGAAAGCAATAAAAAAAAAAAAGCAGATACAAGAACAAAAGAAAAATCTCTGTACTTCCTCTATTTGCCTAAAATTAGGACACAAATTCATAAAGGTGTCCTTCCTTCTCTAACAGGTAGGACAAAAGGTGATCACTGGAGAGAGACAGTTTTAAACCCTATAGCCTGGAGACTGCACCAGGAGAATCTATATAACCTACTTACTAACTGATCTTCATTGACCCTTAATTTCCCAGAGATTTTTCTTTCCATAATTTGTCACCCTTTAGAGACACAAGGTTCTTTTCTTTTGTCATGTCACTTCTCTAAAAATCTATTATTCTGTTAGAAGATGCTATAAAGTCAGAATACTAAGTCACCAGAATTCTGAGAGAAATGTTTTCCCAGAATTTTCTCCTGTGTGTATATAAAACACATATGTCAATAAACTTCCGCTTGTTTTTCTTTTATTGATCGATATTTTGCCACAGATCATCTCAGTCCCAAACTTAGAAGGGTAGGAGGAAAGTTATTTTTCCTCCCCTCTACTTCAAAGTCCTTTCTCCAAATCCTTAGTATTTGCAGCTAAATTTAACCTTCTCACAATTGCCCCTTTATCTCACTAACATTTCAAAACTGGATAAAACGTCTTTTCATTCTCTTATTATTTAATAAAGTAAAATCTTTAACATATGTTCACTTTGTATGAGTCACGAATTCTTTTTGAAATTTATTCTTTAACAAACTATAATCTACAGTGTGTGTTCAAAAAGACATGTCATAAAATCTTCCTGCTGGTTTCTGATTTCTCCCCTTGCTCCCTTTCAACACTGTATAATTTCTGTCTCTAAATGTAATCTATTCACTCCCAGTTCTAACTTTTGGTTCTCACTACCTTTCCGTTGTGTTAAAGTTCATGAATTCTGTGACAGTTCTTTTTGTTACTTGGAGGGAAGAACTTTTCAAACTTAATTTGAGGTAAACAGCTGGACTTGTCATAAGCCAAAATTTCAACAAACTGAATTTTAATGATCTGATTGGCTTTCAGTAGGAGTTCGTGAACGGAACAGAGTCCACTCTATAAAGTGGAAAGGATCTGTGATGAGCTTAAGGAAGGGTGAGTTTATAGTCAGCAAAAAACAGGGAAAGCAGAAACAAGGAGCAAATAGCAGATTGGTCTTTTCATGGTTACATTCCTTATAGGGATATAAGCAAAATCCTTAATGAGAGTCGGGTGTAGTATCTTCTCTCTCCAGATGTCTTCAAAGCTCGGATTTTACAAGTTAACTAGTTGAATTTCAGTTTGGTGCCATGGAAATTTAGCATGAGTGACTACATTTTGGGGTTGCTGGTCTTTCTTTAACAGACATTGTTATGCTCTAATTACTTGTAGTTAAGTGAATTTCATTACCCATGTTTTGAATATTTAAAACTTTATATTGTTCCTTGAGATAAGAGCCACATCAGGTGTTGAGAACCTCTGGGAATGATGTTAAATTCAGGAATTTGATTTGAGTGACATTTCACCTTGTGGCTCCCAGGAGTTGAATGACAAATCAGGTCTTGATAGGAAAGAGAAGAGAAGAGGGGTGAATTAAGCATCTGACTTAAAGAACTTACTGGTAATATGTCTTAATTAATTAACAGGCTGGTAATTACTTAAGCTGATTTCCTTCAAAGTCTACCTAAGCAACTGAAATAGAGACACCTGTGCTAAGTCCCCCTTGTACAAAAGGCTCAAAGGCAGCTGAGAAAAAAGGGAATCTCAGTCTTCACCACACACCTCCCACATTCACCTGCGTTAATTGCTAGGGAAGAGCCTTTATGTGTGCAGGCTAGAATTGTTGTCTTTTTGGAGTCAAAACCTTTTGCTTTTAAGGGGATGAAAACGTTTCCCCTTCTGTTTCTTTCAACTGTATGGCAGAATTGTCTAAACTGTCCTTAGCTCCTAGTCCTCACCCTGTCACTACTTGAAGAGAAAAAGTTACACTAGAGCAACAGAAAATCAAGTGAGAGGAAAGTTTCTTAATGAAACAAGCACTCTAACAGAATCTTTTAACACCTTGAGGCCATAAGCTAAGGGAAAATGGTGAGACAGGGCTGGGTGGTTGGTTGGTTTTATTTTATTTTTTTATTTTAATTGTATTTATCTGATTTGTCAATAGGGAATTTTAAGCGTTCCTACTGATGTAAAAGCCTAAAACCTAAGAAACCATCTTTTATGCAAGCTACTCCCCCCTCCCTCCAAAGGTCTGAAAAGTCAAGCTTATTCACTCAGTGCTTCATTTAAATTGAAATCTTTCTGATTTAAACTATATCGTGTCCTGGAAACTCTCTTTCTGAGTTAAATAAGAACCCCTCTTTTATCTCTTTTGTTTTTTCCCTTAGGGAACTCTAAAGTCAGTGTCCAAAATATCTTACCAGATAATTGTGGCTGAATTCTCCCCATAGTGGTGAGAAATGGTTCACTGCTTGGGGTAGTAGGTGAGAAGATACGAGTTAATAGAGAAGAAGGGAACTGATTGTACCCCGGGAAACTGAAAATGAGGGACAGATGAGGTTGATGCAATGTGGGGAAGGATGCTTAGTGTAAATAAACCCACCTGCATATCAGCAGTGCGAACATAACCTTTGAAATTAACCTTTGTTTCCTGTTGAAGGTAACATTTTTTTTCTATTTCTGTGTCATCAGAAGCACCAAAATACTTGATTTTTTTTAAAAAAAGAAACCTAATTGTACAGCCTATAACCATATTTTATACACATGGCTTGATAAATTCAGTTTCAAAAAATTTGTAATGTGCCAACAAATGTCTGAAAAAATAAAATAAAGATGAAGTTAAATGCAAACTGTTTGCAAAGTTAACTACCATTTCTCTGGAAGAAAATAGATCACAATAATATGAAGAAATCCTACTGGAGAATAGCAGCATTCTATAGATATAGATAAAAATTCTTGAAGAAAAATATGATAAGAAATTAGAAAATCATGGTTTTTAATTCCCTATCACCCCCCAACACCTTTCATGACATGTTAATAAATCCTCTAATATTTGGTATTACTCTTAGTTTATCACATTTAGTTATACTTGCTTTTTTGTTTTATTTTGTATCTACACACAACTCTAGACTGATAAAAAGCAAATGCCTTTCACTATCTTTAATTTGAACTTTTCTGTTCATGACATGTCAAAGCTAATACCTTTGCCTCCATTTCCTCGCTGAACTCACCCCCCAAATAAAGGAGGGTTTTTTGTTTTGTTTTGCCTTTATCACTGATGATAAAAACTGAGCTAGCCATCTGCTTTAGAGAATGGGAAAGAAGATAGCAGCTAAAATGTGAGCATTTTCTCTCCTATTCAAGAAATAAGAAACACTCTGAGTGTCAGCTCAGACATAGGATTGTACCTAGAGGGATTCTGGAGCTGGGTATTAACTCCATTTGCTTATGTGTATCTCTTCCCAGTTCTGTGTTCAGTGTCTTTAGAGTATTTACACCACAGAAATTGGCACCTGCTACAAATCATACATTCTCTTCTTTGCAGCAGATTTGTAACAGGAATCTAGGCCTGGTGGAGAGAAAGTGAGAGAAGGGATCACCCAAACACCGGTAATCGAAGAGGAGGGTGTTTTATTTCAGTTGGCAGAGCTGTGGCAGACTAGAATCCAAAATGGCTGATCTCTCTATCGGCTCTATCTTGTCCTTTCATTGGACTCACAAGTAGACAAAGGAATTACCATATTACCTCTCATTAGAGGTGACACATCATGTGTGGGGTTTACAGAAGTAGAAGTAAACAGCAAGTGTTAGTTTTCAGGACCTAGGAAGCTAATTTTATAAATTCTTAAGAGCTGAGTTACTAAGGGGAAGAGCTTCTAGGACTGTCCTTGGGCTTCTATGAGAGGCCTTCTATCTTTTCTTTTCAAAACAGAACACATTCTCCACAGATAGCCTCTTTCAGATTACCTACACATAACTTGATGAGCATTTTAACTCAAGAACTTTCAGATGGAAATAAATAGTCTATCTCTTAATGCAAATAGACTTCTATAAACTACCATAATTCCTTTGATAAAATTTTCTCACTCTATTAACCAGAGGTACTACTTCTTGATTTCTTTTTCAGTTCTCAATTTGAGTCAGTTTACTATCTTTTTCTTTTGGTTTTCTTTAATAGTCTTTCTTTTTAGACTTTTAGCCACTTACTTTCATTTAAAAGAAAGCTAAATACAAATTTTCATGCAGATGAGAAAACAGAATGTCATTCTCACATCTTCCGAGAGAATGACATTCTGTTTTCTGAGAAAACGAACAGTTGTCTTCCCAGATTTAAAACACTTCTCCATCATTTTTAGCTACCTCTATTTTAATTTAGGGAGTTGTGGATGAATTAGTTAGGGTTATCCAGAGAAACAGAACTCTAATAGCATTTGTGAGAGTATAGATTTAAGCAATTGGCTTATGTGATTTTGTTGCTAAAATTTACCTTCACAGAAACATCTGGGCTGGCATCTGACCAAATATCTGGGTACCATAGCTAAGTTGATGCATATAACTATTATAGTGGATTGTATCAGACTTTAAAGAAATATGCTTTGGATATTAAAATAAGTTAATTTCCTTTATGCAAACTGATCTTACTTCAATTGCTATAGGAAGGAAATGATAAACTATCTCTAAAATAAGGTGATTTGGGATCCTGAGACTAAGGTTAAATATCTTCGAATGTTGATCTTTCCTTTAACTTACTGTGAACTAGACATTTCTATGCCTGAGTTTGCTGAGTGTAGTCCTGGCAAAAGTTGTCACTCAGGGTTAATATAGTTCATTTACATCTCTTCCTGCCTCTTTTCAGAACCAAGCTGGGAGAATATAAATGTGATTATTATAAGAGATTTAACACTTCTATTAAGATAGAAACAGATATTTCTGAATTTCCTCATTGAGCATTCAGATTAAAAGCATTATTGAGCTAGTTTAAGTGCTGTATTGGGAATAATTGCTAACGTTTTCTGCAGCCAGGCTCTTATACACTCTCATAATTACTGCCATTTTCACATCAGATATTGAAAAAGATATAGAGGATAAAATTTTTGACTAAGAAGTAGTGGGCTTGACAAATGTTTTAACTAAATATCTCCTTTTACCCTGATACAAACTTAAAAAATTAAAAGGGAACCTTTTATTCAGACTTGGAGAATGATTATGGAAAAAATATTGAATCATCTATGTTCAAATTTTTTGTGATGTTGATTGTAAAAAACATGGCACTTAAGGCTTAATGTCATAGTCTATCTAATGGCGGTATTAATTTTATTATATACAAACTCTATTTTTCTCAATTTAGCTACTGTAAAAAGTAGCTAAAAGAGTTCTCTGTATAATTCTGATAAAGAAAATATCCTTTTGCAAATTTTTCTAAGCATCTAGAAAGCCTGAGGACGGTGAATATGGAACCTACATTTTTAATGTGATTACTCTAATTCTTTGTATAAACACAACTCAGTTTGTTTTCAGGGTTAATGAATGTAGATATTGATTTTTATTTCCCTGTGGTGAGCGACTTTTAAGCCTCATTCTTCAACAAGCTTTCATAAGGAGCTTATATTTATCTGAAAGCCAATTACTATTTGGTTCTATGAAGAAGATGGTGAAAAATTAATTACTTGCTATCATTAAATACCAACATTAATTTGGCCTTACTTATACTTCATTTTGTATAGACCTTGAGCAATTTGATTACCAATTTATAATATGAGCCTCTTTTTACTCGATGTGCTCATAAGATTTAGAAAAACATTCTTTTATTCCTACAAGCACAAAGGAATGTGCAAAGTCTCCACACTGATGAAATGTCAAGTACTTTTGATGATTATTTTTCAATCCAGCCTCACATAGCTGATGACAAGGTGATTGTTTTCAGTCTTGACAAACTAGTTCTCAATACAGACCATGAAGTATGTTCCAGACCATAAGGCCTATCAGACTTTCTCTTTGGGCTTATTATAACTTATCTTCTTGTACAGCCTCATTATTTTCTAATTTCTCATGAGAACATTCTATATTATCCCACTTTATAGATATCTGTGAGAGCTGCCCTATTATACATTAATATTTCTTTCAGGATTTAGAAATGATTTTTATTGAAAATGAAAATTACTATAAACTTACTCAGAATATGTAAATTAAAGCTATGGGAAAAAATGACACAGATTTTTAACACTATTACTTTATAGCCAGAAAGACTGATGCCAAGAGTGTGTTTTGACGTTTTCCTCTGGGACACATATTTAGCTAATTCCAATTCTCTGGATCGGTGTTCTGGGGCTCTTTTTACTATTCTGCCAGGAATTAGATAGCTATTTATCAGTTACTAATCAATAACAGCTTATCACGTTGAAATTTGTTTACTCTGTTTAACCATCTGTTCTTAAAATAAGTTGGAAAGAGACTGTTTGTGGGGGAGGAATACATCTAAATCAGATGTTTAGTGTAGAAGTCTGGATCTTATGATTGAACAAGTATCTCAGTAGACAAGACCAGGGATCTGATCTTGGCATAACAGTGTGAGGTAATATACTGACCAACTAACTCCTGAGTGGAATTGGTGAAAATTGTTTTAAAAACAATAAGAACAATGATTTAATTATTCTGGAAGTGGTTCTGAAGGTAAACAGAGAAAGAAAAAACATGTATTCAAAATCTATGAAAATTCATTTTAAAAGATAAGAATCTGTGGTATTTGAACCCAAAGCTGATCCTTTTCTTTCCCTCTCCAGCTCAATCAAAGATTCTACTCTAGACTTCTATAGTGAAGAACACAGGCTTCCTCTTCCCTAAATTCTAGTCAGGGGGCTTTCAACCTAGGAAGAGAAGACTTTTTTTCTCATTTTGTCCTGGTTTTCTGTCACTGAGAGCAAGACCAAGGAAAATGCAGTTGGAAGTGAGGGCTTCCCTCTTTTGCTCAGTCCCCATTCATTGGAGACAGACTATACCTTATACAGAATACCCAGAAAAATATGGGGCCCCAGCCATACTTACCCTGCTCATGCACAGTAGTTCTATGCCAGGAGAGAAAGTCTGATCTCTTAGGTTGCTTCCTTCTTTTCCCCATTGACTACATAGCTCCTAGAGCAGGAACTCACTCAGAGGTAAGTCAATATTTTTCCTTCAATTTCAGTATCCTGGCTCAGAAGTTTTGCCTTGGGGTGGGGAAGGGGAAAGGGAAGAATCAGGTCATAAAACAGATAGGTCCTAATCTATTTCCAAAGTAACTGACTTCATTTACAAGAGAGCATGGAGCAAATGTAAGGGTATGCTTAAGAATAGTGAAGTTTGTGATGAAAGATAATTAGGAGAACCTTTGTAGATTTATTGAAGATGATTTTTATACTTTAGACAGACTAGTTGGGAGGAAACAACACAGAATAAAACAATTGGAAACAACCCTCCTGGAATCAGAATAAATGTCAAAGATACCTGAAAAGGTATTACTTTACTTTTTTTTTTCCTTCAAAAAGTGTATTTCAGTATATTATGGGGGTATATATGTTTTGGTTACAAAGTTTGCTTTTGTAAATTTTATGTCAAAGTTATAGGTGTTTCCTTCACCTAGAAAGTAAGTGATGTACCTGAGGAATATACCCATCAGGTGGGAACTTACCCATCTCGCCTACTCCTCCCCCTTGCATTTTGTTGAGTTCCTTTAAATAAGTCACAATTTAGTGTAGAGGGCAATTTATGCCTCAGAGTATTTCTGAAAACAATAGATCAACAGCCAGCAATTATTGGAGTTTAATAGCTGGGTGTGGTCAAGAAAGAGAAAAAGCCAGCCCTACTGATGCCACTGTCATGATGGGATAACTCTGGGCATATTGAAACATACATTATCCTGAGGAACAAAGTCAGAGGCTTAAGACCAGAGGTGTGATGGGAAACATACTTCATAAAATAAGCCACCTAGTCACTAAATCATAAAAACCAGCAAATAATAAGCCTGGGGGATGTACAGTATAATATATTACTTAAAATCTCCTGTTTCTAAAAAAAGTTATGAGGCATGCAAAGAAACAGGAAAGCAAGCCTCAAGTGACAGGGAAAATAAAGAACACAAAGTGTGAGCTCAAGCAGATGTTAGTCAAAAAGATAAATAAATGTGTTCAAAGACCTAATGTAAAGTATGATTTTAAAAGCAAAGGATAGTAACGTTGAGTCAAATAGAAAATACAGATAAAAATATAGTAATTTTTTAAAAGAACCAAATAAGTCTTTAGTTAAAAAGTAAAAAAATACAAATTCACTCAAAACACATAAGAGTAGTTTTGAACTGCCAGATGAAAGAATTAGTCATTTGGAAGATAGATAAAGATTATGCAAACTGAAAAGCAGACAGAAAAAAGTGGAAAAGAAAAGGAACAGAGACTCAGAGAAATATGAGACACCATCAAAGGGAACAATATACACATAATAGGAGTTACAAAAGAAGAAGAGCATAAAAATTCTTTAAGAAGTAATAGCACTAAACTTTCCAAACTTACTCAAATACATTAACCTAGACATCCAGGAAACTTAACAAACTTTTCTGTAGGAAAAACTCAGAGAGATTATGAACTTATCATAATAAAAATATCAAATGTCAAAGACAAGGAGAAAGTTTTCAAAGGAGTAAGAGCGGATGAAAAAGCAAAAAATCTCACTCATGAAGGAACCACAATAAAATAAACACTGAACTCAGCACAATGCAGGTTAGAAGGCAAGAATTGGCTTATTCAATGAGCTCAATATTAGAAAGCAAACAACATCAACAAAGGAAATAAAAAGAAAATAAAACTGTTAACCAATAACCTTTTATCCAACAAAGCTATCTTTCAAAAATGAAGGTGAAATAACGAATTTCTAAGATAAACACCAAGAAAATCTACTGATAGTTAACATGACTTACAAGAAATACTAGAGGAACTAGTATTTCTTCAAGCTGAAAACATGATCTCATATAATAATTCAAATGCACATGAAAAAGCACCAGTCAAGATAATTATATAATCATAAAAAAGTGTAATTGTATATTTTTCATCTTTTTTCTTATGACATTTAAAAACTAACTGTATAAAATAATATGTATGTAATACAATTTTGGGTCTATAACATAGAAATATAATGTGTAGGTATTATGTTTACCAAAAACAGCACAAGGAGGTAGAAGGTAACAAACCTAAGGCAGGTGGACTAAGAAAATGACTATACATAAGAAAGCAGTAATTATTCAATGTGTTTTGAGGTTTATAACATTAAGAGATGTAATATGTATAATAGCAACATCACAAAAAGAGGAGAAAGAAAATGCAACTTTATGAAAACAACATTCTTCTATTGATAGGAAAAAATTAATATAAAATTGAAGTTAATTTAGATAAGATGTGATATACATACTATGTATGGTAAACCCTAGAACAACTGCTAAAAGTGAATTTTAAAACACAGTGAAGAAATAATTAATTAAATTAAAATCTACATTAAAACTATTCACTTAATACAAAATAAAGCAAAAGAGGAATAGAAGGGAAAAAATGACACCTAAAGAAAAGCTTAATATGGCAAATGTAAATTCAACCATCTTAAGAATATAATTCAATGTACATGGATCAAACAATACAATCAAAAGTTAGAGATTGATAGACTAGATTTTAAAATATGATTCAACTATATGCTGTCTACAAGATACATACTTTAGAAGCAAAGCTATGAGTAGATTGAAAGTAAAGTGTATCAGACTATGTATCCATTGGACTACCATTAGGATCAAGTTAATTCATTATCAAGTTTCTGTATGTGCAGTCATATGTTCAGTGTTGCAGAAAACATAAAGATACACAGCCATTATTCCTAGCCTATGAAAGCTTATGGTTTATAGACAATTGAAAACTAAGCTATTACTCTTACTGAAAATAGCATCATATGAGTCTCCTAAACTTAAAGGAGAAGAAATACTCAGAAGGGGGAGGATTGAAAAGATGAGGAAAGGATTCTGGAGGAGATGGCACTTGAGAGGTGAATAGAATTATGACATGTACACATGAGGAGTGCTCCAGGGATAAGCAAGACAGACACACATAATTTATAGCTTTTGAGCCAGTCAAGGATCTTGAAGATGTTTTGATAGAAATATAATTCTATTTTTAATCTATTCTTTAGGAATATCAATTTATATGAAAATATAGTAAAAATAAATCCATGTTCTTTTTCATCTATGTACACAGTTAAAGTAAGAGAAAGGTACCCTGCAACAAACTTGAATTGGTTTTTCTTTATTGTTATTTTTTGTCTCCCTCTGAAAATGCTACCTCTTTTTGTTGTAGTTTTTGTGAAAATGTTGGTGATGCCCACTTGGGCTCCTGCTTAACTCAGGAATGAAAATTTGTCACCGTAATATCTGTCAATGTAATGTCACTTTTAACTATTCTTCTTTTAAGAAATTGCATGGCTTAAAAAGAAATAAGTGTATGGAGGAAATGAAGGAATGGAGTGATTTAGGTTAATAGTCATTTTGTGTACTTCATACTAAAAATATCTGGCATAAAAATTGCCCAGTTCTCTACTAAAGTAAATAAGTTTATCCCCATTGCAAAATAAACCTGGTTCTGTGTACCCTCAATGAATCCCCAACAACAACAACAACAAAAAAACCCTACTGTCACATTCTTTTTAAAAAGCACTTTCATTTTGAAAAATATAGTTTCGTGGTATGAAAAACAGACTCATAACTGTAAACTTTCTGGATTTCATCTATGGCATAAAATAAGAATCTCCTGCATTTTTCTCCTTAGAAATATATTCTTTAAGACTTAAGGACATACACTAGTCAGTAACTTATTATTCTTTACAGATACTAAAAATCAATCAGTATTAACAGTGCTAGAAAAGAGTTAATTTTTGATAGATAAGTACACTATCTACATCTGAACTTCCTAGATTCCCCCACCTCCTGTTGCAGAGATAAAACACTCTGCCACATTGAAAGCATGTGTCAGACAGATCAAAACATTTAGAAAGATTCAGCTCCTGCTCCATGCAGAGCTAGAAAGTTCTTTTTGACAAGCCTTATGCCCTTTCTTTGTAGCAGTTGTTTCCTTGTGATTCACTGTGACAACTCTTAGAAACCAGCTAGTGGGAATAATACCACCAAATTATTTCCTTGATGATAAAATGGCAGTATTTGGATGATCAGGCTGCTTATTAAAATAAATAAATAAATAAATAAAATTAAAGAAAAAGAAAAAACACAGATGGTTCTGCAGATGAATTTGCAACTTTCAATTTTGAAATTAGGATTATGGCTTTTGTCAGTTGTGGGCAAATGAAAATTTGTTCTTAGACATGCTCTGCTAATCAATGTATGTGTTCACACGCTTTCTAGATTTGTTTTCTCACATTCTGTCTTAAAAGAATATATTCTGTGACTTTGTATTACCTAGAGTATCAAGTACTTCATAAGCTTTAAGAGAGTAAACTAATGTACTTAGGATAAATGATTATTTTTAAAGAGTAATTTAAGTATACTTTAAAATTATGAGAAAAGCCATTCAAGTCCCCACTCATTTTGTCATGAACAAGTCCAGTGGGTACTAGGTCAGGAGAAAAATGGGAAAGAAACCTTATGCTATGCTTAGAATTGCTCTCTCCTCCTACCACCCCCTTCCACTGTTTGTTAGATGACAAATACAGGTTTCTATAATACAGGTTTCTGGTGGAATAAACTGGTCTTAACAAGTTTTCTTTCCCTGTAACATGACCCTGTAGCCTTCAAACCTTCATGCCAATGGACCCCAGATGATGAGTAAATGGCCCATTGTGTCTAAGGCCCTGTGGCACACTTATGAACATGATAAAAACAGACCAGACCAGGGTGGCAGAACACACACATTGTTTCTGATAATTTTCCCACTGAAAGAACCCCTTTTGAGTTTACTCTTCAAAGCCAGGCTTTGTTTCTCTATTTCCCAACCCCCCCCTCAAATATTAAAGAAGTATAGATGTTTCCTATTTTCTTTTACAATCACTTCCATGGTGCCACTGTTACCTCTGTCTGGATGTTCTCTGCTTCCCAGTGTCAAGAAAGAGTACCAATATAGAGTGGAGACAATAAAGGAGTGATCACAGATAAAAGGCAATCACACCCACATCTTCTATTGCAAAACAAAAGTACAGTCTCAGAGGGAGAGAAGTGTGATTCTCCCAAGTGGAGGAATAGCCCAAAGTCTAAGAACACTGCTTCCTTTTACAAGTCACTAGTTCCTCTCACTTTTCTCCTGGAAGGATTGGTTGTTATTTCCCTTTGTTGCGGTGATTGACAGGTTGGGGTTATAAAACAGTTTTCCTTTCTATGCTGTGTCTTCTCCATAATTCTTTATGAAAGCTCCATCACCGCTATGCTAATTAGATAGTAATGAACCCTCAGTTAGTTAAAGGTCACTAGGAACTCCTTACTGTGTATATTCCCACCAGGAACAGTTCCTAGCTGTACTTTGGTTCCTAACTACAATTTGGTTCCTGCTTTCTGCCCTTAGCCACTTCTTTACCACCTGATTACCTTCTCCCCTGGGGCTGTGCAAATATCAACTCATGCCCTTCCACATAACAACTCCCAAAGGCAGGAAGCAGAGTGATCTTCTTTGGAAACTTGTACTGTCGTTTGTTGTCTTAGTTTTCATGTTGTAACCCAGAAGATTATATAGTAAACAACAACAAAAAGATTCCATGAGTAGTACAAGAAACTTTTTGGTGTTGGAATGACCAAACCAACACAGATTTCGTGTTAACTCTATGCCGGTCTTTTTGTGATCTATGTGTTTACTCCATGTACTTCATATGATCCACACAGAGGCAATTTAAAGGAGCAAAGGAGTTATTACGGGTCCTTTCTACAGATGAGGGACATGAGGTGTGAGAGGTCAAGCTTCCTTCATGTCACTCCATTCTGAAAGTACATCGTGGGATGGTAGCAGCTGCTCATACTATGCATCATTTCGGAATTAATTTCTGAGATAAAAATAAACTGTTCACTAGTTTTTTAAAAAAGGGCCAAAAATGTATTTTTAAATGTCAACTATCTTCTCCTTTGCAGGGAATTTTTTTTTTTCCTTTAAAGAAATTTCACTTTTACTTCAGAGTATTTAGGGAAACTGCAGGTGGGCCTTTTGCTACTACTTTTTATTGATGCTCACTATCACCTGCGAAAGCAAGCAGAAAATACAGAGCCCTGAAATGGAGCAAGATGAGTGACAGACACTGAGCAATTCTTGTACAACATGGGGATGTTTTTGCTTCTGATTTTAAAAACAGTATTTTCCCCCAGGTAAAATGAAAGGCATTTTCCCAAGGCACCATAAACACTTCAGGAAAGAAAAGAAAGGGAAAAAAAAGCAAATGCAATAGCTTCACTTTTCAACTGGTTGGCCTGAGAGAAAGGTCTGAGCATGTCATCACTGTAGCATGTCTATTTCCAGGTTCTGAATCAGATTTCAAGGTCAGCACCAAAGCATACTCACGTACAATATAGTAAAACCTCCATTAGCTGACCTCCTCCTTACACTGACCATCTTCCTAAGCTGATCTAATTTTCATAGACCTGACATGCACCACATATATGTGTCAGTACAGTAAACCTAGTTCCTTATGCTGACCACCTCCATATGCTGACCACTTTGTTATAGTCCCTTGTATGATCAACTTGCAGAGGTTTTACCGTATATAAAGCATTTCACATCTATTCAGAACCCACTAAGTGCCAAGCATTGTGCTACTTGCCTTACGCACACACCTCTCAATGGTACACTTCCCATTTTGCAGATGAGGAAAAGGAGGCTTGGAGAAGTTACCTAACATTTTCAAGGACACACAGCTAGGAAGCATTATTTAACTTAATTTAATAAGTTTCATGCCAATGAACATACTTCACTATATTTATTTCCTCAGCCATATTTCCGATGGCTGAGGAATCTCTATCAGGAAATTCAATTATCCGTGGTCCCATTTCAAGCAAAAGGAAAAACAACCAATGCACATTCACCTCTTGCTGCTGAAAGAGGGGCTGCCTGATGCTTTGCTACTCTGAGAGAGGCCCAGACCAGCAGCCCAGGCATCAGCTGGGGTGGTGTTAGGAATGCAGGGCATTGGGCCCCATTTGCTAAATCAGCATCTGCATTTTAATAGCCTCCCTGATACCAAGTGATTCCTGCGCACATAGATATTTGAGAGGTATGGCATTTATCACTCTGGTCCCTCGAAAAGACAAGTTGGCAGCATGTTGAATATTTCAGTGTTTTTAAGGCAGCTAATGACTGCTCCCAGAAGCCACTTGGGATTGATAGACACCTTTCTCGTGACCGCATGGCTGCAACTCTGCAAGCTCCCCTACCACGTCTGATACTGATCACTCCACTGAGAGAATCTTCAGGTCCAGGTGGAATAAATGACTACGTTCTTTTTCCCATTTAATTTAGCCATGTGAAACAGCACTAAAAAGCTTCTAAAAGCTATCACTGGCTCTACTGTAGAGAGACTGATCATTCATTTCTTCTCAGAGAGCCTCCCCAAAGGATCTTGAGTTACATGAGGATCTGTTGCCTTCTAGATCCAGAGGAACAAGCCTGTCTGCCGCCTTTTTCTTTGAGCTACGCACCTGGAATTTTGCTGAATGGAGTGTTTACTGGAAGGATTCGTTATTTCAATCTCATTATCTCCAAATGTGCTTGTTATCATCTGGATAAGACCTGATTGCAAGCTTATCTTCTGCATTTGCTCTCTTTCCTGTCATTTTCTGAAATGTATATAATACAACGTGCAAACAGGAGTGAGCATGGCCCCCTGCTGTCAGATCAAAATGATGGAGGAACCCATATGCTATATGCAAGAATGTTGAATGGTGTCTTCATAGGGACCCAGTAACAAGAAGTGGTATGCACATGCAGGCTTTCTGAACAGTGACCAGATGAAGTCTCAGGAGAATTTTTGCACACTCATCAAAACCATTTTTGTTAGTTTTGTCCAATTACAGCAATGGAAACATACTGCCATTTATAATTTTGTATGGTAGAGTACTGTCCTTTTTGTAATTGATAATACTAAAATGGCTTATTGGGGTAATCCTTTTAAGAAATATCAAAGATTAACTTATTAAAAGGGGCAATCCTTATGAATAGAATTTGTGAATTTTGAAATGAGGATTTTACATTCTATTTTGGCGATATTGTCTGCATGACTTAAGAACTTGTAGAGCAATGGAAAAAATAAACCCAACCTTCCTTATACTGTTAAGAAAATGACTTTAGTATAATTCTCTGTAGACTCAGAAATTTCTGATTACTAGATTCTATTTGGGAATTTAAATTTTGAGAAATGCCTCCTTTGGTAGGAGCTCCATTTGCTAGAAAAGACCTTGTATTTATGCAATTGCAAGGATCCAGCAAGCCAATTCAAAACGACAGTTTTAATGATCTCCCAAATCAAGGAAGTGGAGAGAAAAGAGTATTTGAAGCTGATGAATAAATAAAAAGAGATAAAAGACAGTGGAGGAAAAGAAAAGGATGGCTAAAATTGCAGTAGAAGGCTGGTGCTGAGGGCTTGGTACCACAAGGAGAGAGTGATGCTCTGGCCCTGGCTTGCTATCACGGTGAGAGTGCAATACCCTGGCCCTGCTGCCAGGGCCTGAAAATCTGCTCAGGAGGGGCCCCAAACTCCCCAGCTAGCTCTTCCTCTGTGCAGCCATGGCTTCTGTCCACTCCCTTCTTCATAGCACTTTAGGAAGGATAGGACTTTCTGAGCTCTGGGGTAAGGTCTTTTCAACAGAGTCAGGCTCAATCTGTTACTATATGGCTAGGTGCCCAGGCAGTGTCTTTGAAACCAGAAGAAAGGGGGCAGCAACTTTGAGACCACTTTGATTTTACAGAAGCAGGTATCCAATGTCTGCAGAAAGGCTGAGGAGAGGGAGGAGGGAAGAAAGGCCATCCTAGAATCCAACAGGAGTTGATCTAGTAGCTCACTGAGCATGCTTTGGGAAAAAATCTCAGCGGATACAGAAAAGCAAGGGGAGCACCTTCTGATGTCAGGTCTCCTTCCCACTCTCATGTTTAGGTCCCCACCCAAAGAGACAAAATCTGGGTAAAGCTAACATGGAGAAGCCTCTGGAATCCTACTTGCTCTGAGCATCTACAGCCATAGAATCTCAGGTGATTCCAAGGTCACCTGCTGCAAGTATGGGAATCAAGAGAAGCACAGGTATTGAGGGACGCTGTAGATGAGAGCCCCAGTACAGAGGCAGGACTTAGGGCATCTGGATGGTGAAAACTCTTTAAGGTGGATTCAAGGCTCATGTTACCCCTCAGCAAAATAATGACAGCTCACACATTTACCCAATAGCTTAGAGATCTAGCCCACTCCCAATTATACCGTATCATTTAAAATCTCTGAGTTAAATTTTCTAATTGGTCAAACCAGAGTATCAACCCACTCTTCTGTGTCTCTAAGTAGTTCTTTGGGATGGGTTGCTAAAATGGTGCTTTACACATTCCTTCCTTGCATGAAATTCTTGGTATAAGTATCTAAGTTATGAACAAGATGGGACTTAGGCTCCAAAGAGAACAAAGGGAGCGTGTGTTTCCTAAAGCTCTGGGGGTCTCTGCGACACCTTCCTGTCTGATTCTCACCCTACCTGAGCTTTCCTGCATTTTCTATCTCCTCCTCCTTCTCCACTTCCTTCCTATGTCACAATCTTACATTCTAATAAGTACAACTTCAGCCCTTCCTGTCTCTCTTTGCTCTACCACATAATTTTCTGACATCTTCAATTGAGACTATTTTTACTACATAAAGAATGATATTTTTCTGTACCTCTTCATGGCACTAGAAGGGCAAAAGTTGCTTTGAAAAAGTAGCTTTCTCCGATTTTCCTCCCATGAGAAACTACTATTTAATTCAAGCACAATTAATTGACCATGTATAAGGGTGCCAGAGACCAGGTATAAATTGGTGGTGCATCAGATGGAGCCTCCAGCTTCCCCGAGGTGATAGCTGGAGGAGGAAGATCTATCACATGTGCGGAGGCAAATAGTGATCATCACGATGGGTGCCTCAAAGGAAATGTCCAGTACGAGAGATGAGTGAGTGGGCAGGGGACAGTCACGGGCTCCATTGCTGAATATGTGGCATATAAGCAGATGCTGACAAGGTTAAAGGAAGTGAATATATACGCATCCAGGGCAGCTGCATCAGTCTGTGTGAAAGATTTCAAGCAGAAAAGACAAATATTATCCAAAAATGTGTAGAGTGAGGCACCTTTTGATGGAAAAATGAGAGGAAAGATATAATGAAACATCAGTCTCTCTCCTAAAATTCTGTTTCTATATCTATACCAAAAACGGCAGAGTCATATGTACATTTACAGCCCCGGCCTCCCGGGGTTCAGAGCCCAGGTCTTCATCTGGGTATTCTGCACGTAGCTAAGAACCATTCAGGTCCTCTATCTTCCACTGACAATCCCAGTCTCCCTCAATAGTCTCTTACCTAAAGCACTACTCCCAAGCAAAAAGATCCAACCTGGACTTTCAGTCATTCCTGACTTTCCCTCTCTTACTGGTATTAATCCTTCTCATTGTTTTCCTGAAAACCTTACAAATCTCATCTTTTTTTTCTATCTGTGCTTCCATTGTCTTGGTATTTGGGTATCATCAGTTTGCTTTTAGGTCACTGCAGTGACATACTAACTGGTGTCATCCTCAGTCTGCCCTCTTCAACCCATTGTCCTCATAATGCCACCAGGGAAATCTTGCCCCTGCACGAGATCACTCCTTAGAGAGAGCTAAAAGTACCTCACATGCCTTCTGATCCATTTCCCAGCATCATATCATGCTCCAAGGATGTTCTTTATATTCTTCCACAATATGCGTCTCTACAGCTGGGCATATCCCTCCCTTTAACATTATTCTGCCTTTGTATAATCTCTACTGCTTTCATGATCTGCCCTTCTTTCTCTGCCAGGTGAGTGTGTAGACTTCCTTAAGGATCCAGCTGAGATGTTATATCCCCTATAAAGTCTTTTCTTTCTTTCTATTTTTTTTTTTTTTGAGACAGAGTCTCACTTTGTCACCCTTGGCTGAGTGCTGTGAGGTCATAGCTCACAGCAACCTCAAACTCTTGGGCTCAAGTGATTCTCTTACCTTAGCCTCCCAAGTAGCTGGGACTATAGGCACCTGCCACAACACATGGCTATTTTTAGAGATGAGGTCTTGCCCTGGCTCAACTTAGTCTCGAACCTCTGAGCTCAGGCAATCCGCCCACGTTAGCCTCCCAGAGTCCTAGGATTATAGTTATGAGCCACTGCTTTCAGCCATAAAGTCTTTTTTGACTCTCCACCATTCCTCAGTAAGACTCAATTCCTGCCTGATCTACACTTGGCATTCTGTTTTATTTATCAACAAGGTTTTCTTGCCTGAACCTTTCCCATCAAACTGGGTAGCCCTGGAGAGCAGTATCTATACACATCTGTCTTTTATGCCAGCACCTAAAATATCAGATGATATTAAATAGAACTTAATGTATATTATTATATTAGTAATATAGGATTAGATTATCTGTAGGAAGCAGAAATTCACTGAAAAACACCCTCCCAAATGGTTATGTAGGGAGAAGAGAGCCCTTTCCCTGTGCCACTGTAAAAATAATTCATTGACATAATGATCTTAGAAAAACATAACTACATGGGGAAAAAATCCCTACCATAAAACTGGAAAAACTATTTTGTATCTTTTCTATCGTAAGCCCAGTGTGTGCTGAGACTCCTTGTGATTCAGTCTATGCAAGAAGTTTCATAAAAATAAGCACAGTAGAGAAATTTAAAAACTTTAAAATGGCATTTATGCTAACTTCCAGCTGAATCTTTTAGAGAAAAGTAAAAGGAATTTAATTCACAGTAGAGCTAAATTTCTTAAACCACGTATCTCTCTTTCTCAAACGCACCCAACCCTTCTTCCACATACTCAACCCATTTGTATCCATTTCTTTAAAGAGATATATTTATTCCTCTCTGAACACCTGCATCTTTTCTTCAGGCCTTTTTGGTATAGAAATATTTTGCCATTTTAATGCTTTCCATCTGCATCCCTTTCTCTTAGCGTCTCCTGATCATAAATTACACATAATATGGGAACCAAACGGTAACAACTTTTCATTACTGGAGTGAGGGGAACTCACACAAAAACAGATTTGTCCAATTCATCAATTCTTTAAGCATTGCACATTAAGGTGGGTGTTTGTTTGGCTAGGTGTGATTTGAATTTTTTTTTTTAAGTAGAATTAGCTAAAATTCCAAAAGCAAAAGGCTACAATGCATAACATATGTCAACTGATTGCTTTGTAGGATTTAACATTATCATTTTCAAACCGTTTAACTACCTTATTTCCTTTGTGTATATGTGCCTTATTTTCTTTGTATATATCTCACATAAACAGTTGGGTGTAATTTTTAGTAATTTTTCTCTAACACAAGTACGTCATCTCGTGGGGCATTCATTTTCTCTTGCAGTTAAAGGGTGGATGAAATCCCTGTCTTCACTGGTTTTGTTTATCTTTCCTTTTACCTTTCTTTTCTTTATTAACTACTGAAAGCAGAAATCAGGAACACCTTTTTCCTAATGTTTGCCTACTTCCTCCACCATAGAATTCCTCTCATATGGCAGGTCATTTAAGAAAACAGCAGGCAGAGACTTAAAGTCCGTTGATAATTGTTGATAATGCTTTTAGTTTAGTGGCTCACCTCCCAGGAAGTGTTCTTTTTTGTTTAGATTTTAATTTTTGATTTCTCAGGCTGGCCTAAGTGCTGAGAGGTGAGCGCAAGGAATCTGGCTGTATGTCGTGTGTGGTGTGTGTAGTTTGAAGCCATCTGTTTGTATGTGATAAAAGATAACTCTTCAGGTGTCACTTTCATCACTGTTGATGGGCAGGATGGAAGTTATTCTCCCCTAGTCATCTCCTCTCACTGCATTTTCCATCAGTTCCCCCATTCAGTAGATGATCCAATTAATGTCAGGAACAGAGAGTTTGACAGCTTGCCAACACAGGTGTGCTGCAACCTCTCTTCTCTCGTTTGAAGAAAGAGGAAGAGTGCATTTTCAATCACAGAGCAAAGAATCTGCCAGAGCACCTCTTTTTTTCTTTTTCTTCTTTTTTTTCTTTTTTTTTAAGTTTAAGGAAAAATGAAACTTGACAACCCTAACAAAAAAAAGCAATTTATTTTGTAGGCAAATATCGATTCACAACATTATTACCACATCTAAAATTATAATTACTTTCCAATCAATTTAATGATGAGCATGTACTCAGTTCATATTATTTTTCAGAAAATATATATTGTACCAAGTTTCAAAGATGAGTAAGGCCTATCTCGGGACTTCAAAGTGCTCAGTGGGCAGCAGAGAAGACAGACTTCCATTAATAGTTTGTAAACAGACATAATGGACGTGTGACAAAAAATTATAATAAGTAGTATAGCAAAATATGTATTATGTGCTGTGATGGTGAGAAGGAGGGACCCAGCTATTCTACTACGGGTCATGAGTAAAGGTTGCTTGTTAGAGAGAATATTCAGCTGGCTGTAGAGAAGAAGTGTACATAGGAAGGAATCAGCAACAGAGAAATAAAAAACCATTTGAACAACCTTCAAAGACACAAAAGAGCGTATCCATACTGGGTAGGGACAATTTAATTAAACTTAACATTAGGAGGAGTGGAAGAAATGATTAATAAGTATAATAAGTGAGGTATGATCTAGTGATAATTATTTTATGCTATTTTAAGGAATTTAGATCTCATTTTGAAAGCAATGGTGAGCCACCAAAGATTTCTGAAACACTGTATCTGGAACATTTTGGTTTAATAGAAAGTGAATGTAAATGGAATGAGATGTTGTAATAGACTTTTGGGAACACAGAGCTCAACAATGTAATAAATCAATAGAAGACAAGCAGTTATCTTACAGACATGTATTAAGCACCTCTATGTGCTAGATGTTGGGAATAGCAAATGAATTTTGCAAAGCTACCTCCTTTAGGAAGCTCACTGCCCAGAGAAGAAAGCCAGACATGCCCCATGAGTATAACAGTCCAACTTGGCAAATTACTTGGTATTCCGAGAAAACACTGAGGACAGAGCCACTTATTGCTATGAACCATTTACAGAATGTAATAGGAGAGACACTATGTGAATATTCTGGGTCAAGTAGGGGTTTTCAAATATAAAGGCATAGAGGTGGATATTAAGGAGTTATTACCTAGCCCAAATGGACCAAGTGCAGTATTAAGTCCAGACATGCTTCTTAAAAAAATAAGAGTGAAATACAATACCCTTAGCCAAGCCAAGAAAGAACAGACTTGGAATGAGGGGAAAGGGTGTGTGCTCAGTTTGGAGCATATTAAAGTTTAAATGACACAAGGCACTCGAGCAGCACTGTCTGTGGTTCTGGAGAATGTGAAGGTGTTGATTCGAAGGTCAGCATTCTGTAAGTGGTAAAATCAGGGGGAAATATGAAATCAAACAAGAAAAGTATGTAGAGTGAAAACAGAAGAGAATGCTGAGAGGAAGCAGAAGGCTAGAGGGGAGAGAGTTTGAGAGGCTGGGTGGAAGATTGATTTGCAGCTGGTCATAGGCTACTCCAGAAAGGTTGCTCCATGAGATTAGCAGCAGAAGAAATCAGAATTTTTGTTTTTTAAGACAAAGCCTCACTTTGTCACCCCTGTAGAGTGCTATGGCATCATAGCTCACAGCAACCTCAAACTCTTGGACTTGAGCAATCCTCTTGCCTCAGTCTCCTGAGTAGCTGGGACTACTGGTGCCTGACACTACGCCCAGCTAGTTTTTCTATTTTTAGTAGGATCAGAGTCTTGCTCTTGTTCAGGCTGATCTCAACTCCTGAGCTTAAGCAATCCACCTGCCTAGGCCTCCCAGAGCGTTGCAATTACAGGCATGAGTCATCACGCTTGGCCAAGGATATCAGATTTTAATTGCAATTTAAATTAACATCTTAAAGAACCTTTTTAAGTAAATGAAACAAAATATACCATAATCTTCCAAAAAGCTTGTTGGTGGGGAAAAGATGGATAAGCATAAATTATTTAAGGAGGTAGATTTTAAAGAAGAAATTTTATTTTATTTTTATTTTTTTTATTGAATGGTAACTATGTACATTAATACACTTCTGGGGTACAGTGTGGGGTTTTCACATGCAATCCAAAATACTTCCATCAAACTGATCAACACAGCCTTCATGTCATTTTCTCAGTTATAGTTTTAAAACATTCT
>CAUYQV010038343.1:0-12348 GCA_963574575.1 Galagoides demidoff | reverse complement strand
GTCAAGGGTTGTCTGTATTCGACTGGTTTGTTTCCCTTATATATATGGTTTCCTGACTAGTCTGGCAGCAACGTTATGGACTTACGGCTTGTACTTCTGTGGGAAAATCGAGATCAACCACTTCTACTGTGCAGACCCCCCCCTCATCAAGATGGCCTGTGCGGGGACTTTTGTGAAAGAATATACAATGCTCATATTGGCAGGAATTAACTTCACATATTCCCTGATTGTAATTATCATCTCTTATATATTCATTCTCATTGCCATCCTACGAATGCGCTCAGCAGAAGGGAGACAGAAAGCCTTTTCCACCTGTGGGTCCCATCTGACAGCGGTCATCATATTTTATGGTACCTTGATCTTTATGTATCTCAGACGTCCCACCGAGGAGTCTGTGGAGCAGGGGAAGATGGTGGCTGTCTTCTATACCACAGTGATCCCCATGTTGAATCCCATTATTTACACTCTGAGGAACAAGGATGTGAAGGAAGCTATGAACAAAGTAATCAATAGAAGATCTTTAACAAAATGAAGTAAAATTTGATTTAATGTCTCTTATGATTTGTTTGGAGACAGGTCATTGCCTAATATATAGGAACATTAAGCTAATGAAGTGTGGTGGGTTGAAAGGAAAAAAAAATAAAGTGATGTAAATTGCTAAAAAACAAAAAAGAAAATGAAGTAGATTAATTCATTTCTGGTGATGTAAGTAGTGCAGGTAAATGTTAATTAATTAATTAGTTGAGAAGATAATGTGTGCCAAAGTGCACAGTACACTAGTTCAAATTGGTCAAGTATTTAGCCAGAACCAAAAGATATTTTCTTATTCACAAGTCCAGTGGATGAATTTAGGAAATGTTTATTTGTCCATTTAGAAACAAACTTGAGCCGGAAAAAAAATAACAAAATAACCTTTTCTGAAGGCATAAAAATAGTGGTCTCACTAATGATTATGAGATTATTTACTATTTAATGGTTTCTTCATTCTGTTGGAATTGGGTCTGTTCACAGACTAATAACTTGAAAATATCAATGTATTGTTTTCCAACTTTTCTTCATTTTTTGGTGTTTCTTAAGAGACATAACATGATAAATGTCTCTCATTTAGAGATTTCGAGATATGCCAACTTTCAATTCAACTGTTGCCAATTGTCCACAGGCTCCTGGCGGTGACTTCAGTCTGACCAAGTGTAGCAGAAAATTCCATTTAAAAAGTTAAATCTCTTGCCCACAAAAAAATGGGGTTGTTTGTTCTCTTCTTAGTGATTAATTTGAATTCTCTGTAGATTCTAGTTAATAGACCTTTATCAGAATTATAACCTGCAAAAATCTTCTTCCATTCCAAAGGCTGTCTGTTTCTTTTACTTGCAGTGCCCTTAGCTGTGCAGAAGCTTCTAGTTTGATCAAATCCTAGTAATATATTTTTGGTGTTCCTTCAATTGCCAGGGAGGTCCTTCTCATAAAATATTTTCCCAGGCCAATATCTTCAAGCATTTTCCCTGCCCTCTCTTCTACTATTTTTATAGCTTCACGTCTTAAGTTTAAATCTTTTATCCAGGGAGAATTAATTTTTGTTAGTAGTGAAAGATGAGGGTCTACTTTCAGTCTTCTACAGGTCATTGCCAACTTTCCCAGCACCATTTGTTAAATAAGGAGTCTTTTCCCCAATGTATGTTTTTGTTAGACTTATCAAAGATAAATGATCATTACATGGCTGGGTTCATCTCTAGATTTTCTCATCTGTTTCATACATCTACAGCTCTATTTTTGTGCCTGTACTATGCTGTTTTCATCACTACAGATTTGTAGTATAACCTGAAGTCCAGTAACGTGATGCCTCATTTGTTTTTATTTCTAGGTAATATATTGGCTATTTGAATTTTTTTCTGATTCTATATAAAATGAAGTACTATTTTCTCAAGTTCTTTAAAGTATGACATTGGTGCTTTGATAGGAATTGCATTAAAATCTGTAGATTACTTTTGGTGGCATATTATAAATGATTTACCACAAAAAATAAGTAAGTGAGGTAATGCTTATATTAATCAGTTTGACTTAAGCACTCCATATTGTACATCAGATCATCACATTGTATTCCATATGTATACAGTTATGATTTAATACAAATTAAGTTAAAAATAAAATAAAACAAAAAAATTAGGCCACTCCAAAAAAAAAACATACTGAATGTATCAATTAAGGAAGTGGACATACTGTTTCACTTTGGAGGCATTTAATTAAATATTTATTAATTTTGAAAAATAGGTTAAATCATTACATAGTTTAGTCAATTTTTCTTCTTAAAAAAATCATGATAGATTATCTGTTCTTAACAATTACATGTACTGTTATAATAATAGTAGCATAATTTGATATCTCTCTGTGCCTCATTTCATGAAGCAAAAATATGAGGCTGTAAATTAGCAACTTAATTCATTGATGACTATATCCTTAGACCAAAACAAATATTAAAAACGAAAAATAAATAAATTAAAAATAAAAAATAAACTCTTTCATTGCAGAAAACATATAACTAAAAAATGTGATTCACACGTTTAAGTAAAGAAAAATTGTATCTGCAAAGATGAAGAGATTAAGCAAGATTAATACCATGTAAGAAAAAAATTCTTTGTCCATTATTGAATTTTTTTCCTCAGGGAAAACTAGAAATACCTATGAACTTATTTCCATATACATATTCATACTGTAAGTATGAATTGGTACTTTATACTGAATTGTAATATTATTGTGTCTGTCATCACGAAATCACAGACTAATACCTAAAGACTTTCAAATCTAAGGTACATAAGGGTCTTTTGGAGGGTGAGGTAAATGTAATTTCTTTTGGCAATAAAAACATTTATTTGCTGTTTGGGGGGAACTCTTGATGTGCCAGATTAGTTGTTTATATATTCAAAATGTTGCTTATAAATTTCAAAATGTGTTAAAAAGCATTAATACCTGTAGTCTGTGAGAGAGTGGGTTAAGATTATCTTTATTATCTCTTTATTCCTAGAGATGAAAACTTCCCTACTTACTCTTTTGTAGAGCTAGTTCAGGGTTACAGGAAGAATGATGATGTCAAGATCAATGTTAAATCACATTCCTGCTTTGAGTCTCCAAACTTTAAATGAATTGTGGAAGGCAAATTAAACCTAGTCACCTCTGCTTGTTTCTTTTTCGTATTTCTCACTCTATCTCTATCTCTCTCACACACACTTTCTTTCTTTGCAATTTACATTTTCTTGAGTTATTGTAAAAAAAAGTACATTACTTGTCTAAGATCACTTAGTCCAAGTTGTATAGCGAAGGCATAATTCCAGACTTGTCTGAGTTCAAGGTTTATCTCCCACCTCAGCAGTGACCTTTACTGGTGGTCATTCTCCCAGATACTGCCAAGTGATTTATTCTTTAAGGCATCTGGCATCTGAAATTGTCAGATGGAACAGATTGCTGTGATCATCAATCCTGAGAGATAATGCTTTTAGAACATTGGCACAATGATAAAGAAAATGCCTAAAAATTTACAAGAGACAAATCCACCATATTTTCCTGAGATGCATAATTGTCAATGTGTGAATGAAAGGGGACAGAACCCAAGTGAAAGTGGGAGACGGATTATATCATGATCAAGAATTTGATCTCACTTTTGTTTAAGAATGATTCTTTCCGTCAACACTCCTTAACTTCTACTACCACTAAAATGTTTCTAGAATTTAGTCAGAATATGTGTGTGTGTGTGTGTGTGTGTGTGTAGTGCATGTGTGTATTAGCTGGTTAGTTCCTTAGGGTAATGATCCCAGTGCTCCTAATGTTCAAGACACCAGCCCTAAACTGAGTGTCCAAGACAAATCCAGGCCATCATAATAGATTGGCAGACTAATAAAGCTGAGGTGGTAATTTGAACTACAGACTGGAGACTACACACGCACAATAATATCAGGGCTAGTAATGCATCCCTTGTTTTTTAACAGACTTAGGGAAATTTGTTTTTAAGTTGACACTCCCTTGCTGCACAAGTGCCTCAGTTTTACTCTGTGCCTGACTGCAGGATTCCACAGGGTATGTGGGGACTGTAGATCATGCTTCTGGAACATTGGCCTTGGTTGAACATTAACTGCCTTAATCACCCATTTTTGGCACTTTAATTGTCTCTGGGTCTCAGAAACTTATTTTAAACTTGAACATTTTTTAAGAATTTGTTTGGTATCTGCCTCCTCCACACAGCACTGAGATGTGGGGCATATGTGTCTGCTCATCAAGATACAACATAGTATCAAGTACGTGACAGACATCAAACATGAAAATGGATGAATGAAAAAATGGCAAAATATTATGGTAGAGTTGGATTATGTTGCCTTGTAATCATCCCAGTTTAGAACTCTGTTCTTTGGCCCTGATCACTTGGTTTTAAGCTGTTCCTTCCTGACCTGCCCTATTGTAATTTTATTATATCACAACAATTTCAAAGACTCTTCATATACCACTGATTTATGTTAGTAAGTTACAGATAGGACTGCAGTTTTGCTTGTGATATGGTAACAAAAGAAAGTATTCCCTTCTAATAATTAATTTTGATTCTTGAATTTCTATATGAAAATGACATCTTTTCAAAAAACTTCATATGTAGTACTCATGTGTATTAGTCAGGATTCTGCAGAGAAACAGAACCAAGAATATATCCTATTAACACACACACATGCACACACACACAGTAGCTCAGATTGAAACCCTAAACTGTTTTTCAAGCCAAATCTAGGCTGCTGTATATATATATATAAAGAAATGCATTCTGAAATTGGTTCATATAATTATGAAGGCCTACGATATGCTATCTGTAAACTGGGAGATCAGGAAAAATGGTTTTGTAATTCAGTCTGAATCTGAAGACCTGAAAACTAGGAGAGCTGATGACATAACTAACTCCTAATATGAGGTCAAAGGCCTGAGAACTGGAGTGGGGCATGGTGCTAGTGCAGGCCAGAGTCTGAAGCCCAAGAATCAACAGCTAATGTCTGAGGGCAAGAGAAGACAGGCATCCAGGTAAAGAAACAAAACAGAATTTGTTCTTTCTCCACCTTTTTGTTCTTTTGGGGCCCTTAACAGATTGGATGATGTCTGTCCATACTGATGAGGGTGATCTTCATTTATATTACTGAGTCAAATGCTAGTGTCTTCCAGATACATCCTCATAAGCACACCCAGAGATAATATTTTGCCAGATATCTTGGCATCCTTTAGCTCAGTCAAGTCACATAAAATTAACCAACATGTTGTTAAAATTCAGGGAGTAATTAGTGAATGTAGTGATGATTAGAGGCAGAGTGAAGGATGATAGTTAGCATCTTGGTATGGGATGTACACAGAATGAAATGGGAGTACACAAGACATCCAATTCCTTGCTTTCTCCTCTATTCTCTAGAATATACTAAACAGAAAAAAATTTGAAATAAGTAATTCAAATTCAATTCTTATTAAAAGCTTCCTAGAAGCTTCTAGGTCAAACCTATATGTCTAAACAGTAGTAATCTGTTAAAAACTTTAATTCTTCACATCCATCCAGGTTATTAGAAAAGATACAAAACTTATGGCTTTTTAATGGCTGCATGGTATTTCATGGTGTACATATACCACAGTTTAATTAATCCATTCATGTGTTGAAGGGCACCCGTGTTGTTTCCACATCTTTGCATTTGTGAACTGTGCTGCTATAAACATTTGAATGCAAATGTCCTTGTGGTAAAGTGATTTTTTTCTAATAAAATAATAAGCATCACATGTAGTCAGTACTTAATTAGTATCAGTAGATTAACACTTACATACTTGTGTGAGAGAAAAACTCAAAATACCAGGTATCTACCTAAATGAACAAAAATCATTTTACAACAAAGACATTTGCACCTGAATGTTTATTACAGCCCAATTCACAATCATCAAGTCATGGAAGCAGCCTAAATGCTTATCAACCCATGAATGGATAAACAAATTGTGGTATATGTTTGCCATGGAATACTATGCAGCCATAAAAAGAGGGGGACTTACATCTTTTATGTTTACCCAGATGGAGCTGGAATACCTTCTTAGTAAAGTATCTCAAGAATGAAACAAAAAAAGTATCCAATGTACTTAATATTACTATGAAACCAATATATAAACACTTACACATTCATATGAATGATAAAACACAAAGATAGTCCAGAAATAAAGAGGGGAGAGGAGGGAAGTAGGGGAAGGGAATGGGGAGGGCAAGTGGAGGGAGGGTATTTGGTGGGATCTCACCTAATGTACACAATGCAAGGGTACATTTCAAAACAACTGAGAGTATATTATAAATGTCTTAACCACAAAAATAAGTAAGGGAGGTGATGATTATGTTTATTAGTTTGATTTAAGCATTCCACATTGTATACCAAATCGTCATGCTGTACCCCAGAAATGTACACATTTTATGATTTAATAAAAATTAAATTAAAAAAATAAAATGAATTCAGGTAAGGGGAGGAAGGAAAGGGGTTGAATAAACTCTCCCCCAATGAGTATACTGTACAGATATGTTGCACACTTCCTGGGTGAAAGGCACAACTGCAATCTGGACTTTACAAAAGCAAACTATGTAACCTAATCACATGTACACTCATATTAACCTGAAAAAAAAAACCCAACTTTAATTCTACTCCTTTAAACAGTTTATCTTATCATAGATTTTATGAACAACAAACTCAAATACACAAGAATTTTACTCATATAAAAAATGGTCAAAATGAATGTACCCCAGTCAAAGATTTTGACAACATTAGATATACATGTGGCACTGTTCCAAGTCAGGAAATCCCTTTCTTAAACTTTGTTAGAGGCAGGATATACCATCTTTCAATAGCTTTTCTCAGGGCGTTCTTTACCTCTTGATTCCTCAAGCTGTAGATCACGGGGTTCAACATGGGGATGATGATTGTATAGAATACAGAGGCCATTTTGTCTGTGTCCAGGGAATGGTTGGATTTGGGCTGCAGATACATGAAGATCAGAGTCCCGTAGAATATAGTCACGGCAGTCAGATGAGAGGCACAGGTGGAGAAAGCTTTGCCCCTCCCTTCTGCAGACCGGATTCTCAGGATGGCAGCCACAATGTATAAGTAAGAAATGAGGATGGTGGTCAAAGAGCTGATCATGTTGAATCCAGCAAAGATGAAAATCAGGATCTCTTTGAGGCTGGTGTCCGAGCAGGACAGGGCCATCAAGGGGACATCATCACAATAGAAGTGATTGATTATGTTGGGGCCACAATAGATCAATTGGAAAGTCACTACCGTGTGGAGCAAAGCAACAGAAAAGCTGTATAAGTAGGGGCCGGATACCAGTCGCGTACACACC
The DNA here is from genome assembly GCA_963574575.1 of Galagoides demidoff. Classification (NCBI taxonomy): domain Eukaryota; kingdom Metazoa; phylum Chordata; class Mammalia; order Primates; family Galagidae; genus Galagoides; species Galagoides demidoff. Next base: position 4,977 of record CAUYQV010038343.1, on the reverse strand, counting down.
TTTTGGGACATGACTACCATATAGAGAAGAGGATTGCAAATGGCCACATAGCGGTCATAAGCCATTACCGCAAGGAGGAACATCTCCGAAATCAGGAAGCTCAGGAAAAAGCCCAGCTGTGCTGCACAGGCATAGAAAGATATAGACCTGTGCCCAGTCAGAAGCGTCTGCAGGAACTTGGGGGCTATGGATGAGGAGTAACAAAGGTCTACAAAGGCCAGATTACTGAGAAAAAAGTACATGGGTGTGTGAAGCCGAGAATCCAGCCGTATTAATGAAATCATCCCAATGTTTCCTACCAAAGTTAGAGCATACACACCTGAAATGAGCAGGAAGAGGATGATTTCAATCTCTCTCTGGACTGAAAAGCCCAGAAGGATGAATTCTGTTACTCTGGTGCTGTTTCTTTCAGCCATTTGTTGGAGTTTCTCATCTGCTGAAAAGACAAGAGAGGACCAAAGACAAATTTTTGGCAATAAGACATTGTAATCAGAGGCCAACTCTTGTATATTTGGGCTGATTAGAAGACACTGTTTGCTGAAGTAGAACATAAGAGTAAATGGATACAATGTGTTTCAAACTTTCCTCTCAGGCTGCTTATAATTTTATAAGTCAAAAATTAATAAGCGATAAAAATAAATCAATTGAATGCTACATAGTAAAGATAGTAAAAAACCAATGAAAATGTTGTTATATTTGTAAAGATATTTAATATTGTTAAGTTTAGAGAATTTTTTTTTTTTTGAGACAGAGCCTCAAGCTATCCCCCTGGGTAGAGTGCCATGGCATCACAGCTCACAGCAACCTCCAACTCCTGGGCTCAAGCGAGTCTCCTGCCTCAGCCTCTCAAGTAGCTGGGACCACAAGCACCCACCACAACGCCTGGCTAATTTTTGGTTGCAGCTGTCTTTGTTGTTTGGCAGGCCCAGGCTGGATTCGAACCTGTCACCTTAGGTGTATGTGGCTGGTGCCTTATCCACTTGAGCCACAGGCGCTGAGCCAAGTTTAGAGAATATTAAATCATATTGGATAAGAAAAAGAAAATAATTTTCTCTTTCCTGCTGCTTTATTTTATTTTGGTGCAGCAAAACCTTAATGCATAAATTTGTTATTTTTCCCAGATTTGTATTTATATTTTAACAAATACACCTCATGCTAAATGAAATGTTAAACAGTATATTCAGTGAGGAGAAAGAAGGATGCCACTAAACATTTACATTTGCAAATCAGGCAAATTTGTATGTATCTAATTTTCAAATATAGTTTTTCTAAAAAGAAAACAAAATACATCTGTGAGTAAGGCTGGGATATATACTGTTCAAAAGCATAGCTATCTAGATCAGTGGAAATTGGAGTATAGTGTTCTATTTTAATTATTTACAGCATTTATAATCAGAAATGTGTTCCACAATATCAGGTTACTTTTCAATGAGACAATAGCACAAGTCCCAGCTTTTTAAATGTGGTAATCTCTTCTATGAGAGAAAACAATCATTTTCTGCAAATAATCCTCCTATTTTATGTGATCTGGGAAGTTGTTGTCTTTAAAGCAAGGACCTTTTGTTCACAATTGCCAATATATCTATTGCTTCTTGGGCCATGTTTAAGGGTCTGAGCCTTCTGCAACTTGGGTGTTGCAGCCATGTCCTCTGGGCTAGTGTCAGGAGGAAGAAGGAGGGAGAGGAGACCCAGCTAGGAACGAGCAGTTCCCCTAGGTTGCTGAGTCAGTTCTCCTTATTTGGACTCCGCATTCATAGGAAAGATAGAACCATGTCCTCCTCCAGTAACCACCACCTTCAGGGCATCCCCTTAGATCCTCGGTTGTCAGTGCCCTCATTCACTTCTCATTTCTCTGTCCTTAACTCTCCTGTGGTCATCACACCCCTGCCTCATATGGTTACTGAAAGTTATATGGCTCATTCTACCTTTGAGTCCGAGAAAGCTAATTTTAAATTTGGGAGGAAGGTAAAACATAAGTAATTCTTATCATATTACAATTTGAAAAAAAGGATATAAAATAGAAAGAATAATATCTTTTTCTTACCAAACTTACTGCTCAGAAGGAAACTTTTTTCTTCCTCATAGTTTGGTGTGAGTGGCAGAAAATCTGTTCTTTTAATTTTCTTCTTCCTCTGTGGACCCAAGTTTAATACTGTAATTAGTACCTAATATGTTCTTTTTTAAAAATTTCTTATAGCATAACTGTGTACATTAATGCAATCATGGGGTACAGTGTGCCATTTTCATATACATTTTGAAATACTCTCATCAAACTGGTTAACATAACCTTCATGTCATTTTTTTAGTTATTGAGTTAAAAAGTTTCTGCACAGCCAAGAACACAGTAAATAAAGTGAGTAGACAACCCTCAGAATGGAAGAAGTATTTGCTGGTTATGTCTCCGACAAAGGTTTAATAACCAGAATCCACAGAGAACTCAAACATATTAGCAAGAAAAAAAAAATAAGTGATCCCATCTCAGGGTGGGCAAGGGACTTGGTATGTTCTTTAATAACAGAACAAATACAGCAGGTGCCGAAAGAAGGTATACACATTTTAAGGAAGGAAAAAACTGTATAAAAATTGTAATACTTAAGTCACATTTAACTTCTGCAATTATGAGAGCTACAAGATACAATATTCAAGAGACCAGAAGAACAGACATCAGCATATACTGAATATTACAATTTTAATACGATTTTTTCCTTTCTGAAAATCTGTATACATTTTTGGCACCCTATGTATATACAAACACAAAGTATTTACATTATAAACACACATATATACACAGAGACATACACAAATACACATATATGCATCTACATGCATACATACATACACACATAAAATCTGGCACAAAAATAATTTTCTCCCTCAGACATTTTAATCCGTGGAAGCTATTATCCCATTTCATTAGGATAAAACTGATCTGTCTTTCTGAACTGACATCTTAATACAGCTCACAGTCCTTCAGCTCACTATTCTGAGTGTAGAATAAGAAAACAAGTAAGAAAGTATTGATTTAGCCAGTATTAGCCTGCCTTCGGACATGGGGACACGCTGACATTAGTTCCACTTTTGGTCTTCTATGGTAAACATCTCTTCACATGTCTAGAGTTAATAAGTGGGAGCTTTAATACGGGGTTGCTTTTCTATAAACATGCACTAGAATCAGGCTCATTTTCCTTGCTTATTTATGCATAATATAAGGAACAAGTGCAAAACCTATACATCGTCTTTAATTTCAAATTTACAAATGGCTAGCTCTCATTTTTGTGTATTACTTTCAAGTATAAATGTCTCTTTGATACACATTGTCTTTTAAACAAGCACTATTTTCTTCTAAGAGAAAAGCAATTCTCACTAACATAAACCCCCTAGTTTCCCAGGAATGGGCTTCTGAACTTGTATCAACAGATAACACATGTTTTCCCCTTCTAAAGGAAATCCAAGTCTCAAGGAACAGTTAAGAGAGATGTTTTATTGGGGAGAGTTAAGAGGGTTATTTAAATCCTGAGTGTGGACGTCAGCCGCATGCAGCTGAAGCACAATTAGGAAGGTCATCTAGGCTGTTTTTTAATGAGGAAAGTTATGTAAGACTTTGGGAAAGGACCTATTAGAAATGACCATTTGAACCTGTCAACCTACCCAGTTAGAGAAGAAATCATCCCTGGAATGTTTCCGTAGGGGTGTCCTTTCCTTGATTATCAGGGAGAGTATATGAATGGGTGATATATGCCTTTATAGTGTGCAGTCTTTATTCTTTCAAAGTTAATTCCAAATATTCCCCAGACATGATTCCCCAGGGCCACTAACCCTGCTGGGCCCAAATGTCATAAGGAAATTCTAACTAGAAAAACATAAGCCTATGAAGACAAAGGCAACATTCCATCATATTTGAATTAGAACCATCTCACCACTGAGTCATTAGTCTTTGTTTATATATGTGAAATTCAGTTTGTGTAACCAATGCAAAGCAAAGCAGAAACAAATGGCACACGATGCAAAGACCACGGTCCTCTCTAATGAAATGTCACTACTTGTGCACCCATGTTGCTTCCTCTCCCCTGCTCTGAAGGAGGGGGATTCTCATTTAATCATTTGTTGGGCCATCACCTGAGTGTGCTTTATATGTAGAAGTTATAAGTTTTTAGCAGATTTATTTATTGTTTTCTTTTCTATAGGTGAACATGAAAATAACAATGGCTTCTCCCTACTTACATTCTATAGAGTTTACAGTTAGTTTTACTTAAAATTTAACTTTTAAAAATCACATGACGTTCTATTTGTCATATGGCCTGAGGGGGACTCTAAGTGGTATTTGTCCACAAAGCTAACCTTGACCTGACATTATTAACTGCATAATCCATCTCTTTCTTACTAAGTTAGAATTAACACAAATTTAAAATGTTATTTTATTGATGAAAATAATGTAATTAAATCAAGTACCTTCTCTATACATAAATAATAAATGCCTTATAGTTTCAGAATTCTTGATGGGTACCAGGTGTTTTTATATTTTCTTTCTTTTGTAAAACAAAAAGAAAAGGCTTTTTCTTGGCATAACATATATGCATGCTTGTTTCTAAATTTCATATACATACAATATGAAACAATATATAAATTATCCATTAACAGCAATTTCTCTTAAATTTGGAGATAATTATTTGTCTACCACATTGTTTTATTTTTAGTTTTTGATCACAGTAAAAGCATTCAACATGAGGTCTACTCTCAACATTTTTTTAAGTCAGCAATATTAGTCAGTCTTAAAAGAAAAAAAAAGAAAATTCTTCCATTTGGGACACGATGGATAGACCTTGGGGACATTATCTTTTTTTTTTTGAGACGGAGCCTCAAGCTATCCCCCTGGGTAGAGTGCCATGGCATCACAGCTCATAGCAACCTCCAACTCCTGGGCTCAAGTGAGTCTCCTGCCTCAGCCTCCCAAGTAGCTGGGACCACAGGTGCCCACCA
>CAUYQV010038340.1:0-11400 GCA_963574575.1 Galagoides demidoff | reverse complement strand
CCTGGCCATTTTTTGGTTGCAGCCATCATTGTTGTTTGGCGGGCTCGGGCTGGGGATTTGAACCCGCCACCTTAGGCGTACATGGCTGGTGCCTTAGCCGATTGAGCCACAGGCGCCGAGCCTTTCCTGTCTTTCTTAAAGAAGACAAATGTATTTAGCCTTTTACAATATAAAAATAAGATACCAAAGAACATATATACTTTAAACACATGTTCAGCAATTTCAGTATTTTACTTAGATATTACTCTGAAATGTAAAAAATACCTATTATTTAATTTAATATGATATGACGTTAAGATTTCAAGTTATGGAAAAACATTTTTGAATCTACATCTTTATGATAATCCTTTTCCCAATTTATACTTACCTAATATAATTGTTCTTTAAAATAATGGAGGAATTACTCATAAAATTAGCTCTTGAGGGGATTTATAACTGTATGATCTTATACATGTAGGAGACAAAAAGATTGTTTAACTAATAACTTTAGATTTATAAAAGAATATTTTTATTATAATTAATGTTGACAATTTTAACATTCCCATTTTTATGTTATGAACAAATGTTAAAACTAACTTAATTTGTCAAAGATCATTTCTGATTATGTGAACTAAAAGGCAATTGAGTTTCTATTTTTATTTTTATTTTTATTTTTTTATTTTTTTTTTTTTGAGTTTCTATTTTTATAAGGGAATACTTGGCTTAAGCACTTATTTTTTTTCTCCTTATAAATTTTGGTTTAAAAACTACATACATTGAACACATATTTAGTACATATGGTCACATATACATGCATAGAAGTACTGTTAGACATAGATCCTACATTCTTTAAGAATTTTAATTTGTTTGGGTTCCAAATGATTTTTCTCCCACTTTCCAACTATCAGTCTTTTAATAATCTGTTGCATTACCGTAAGCACTTCTTAGCTCAGCAAACCTGAAGTTGTACTTACAAAGGGATGAGTTTTAGGTGGAACAATGTAGAAAATGTATATCTCAAAAGCACAAAACTTAACCCAGTTAATTGCTGAAATGAAAAAAGGTATAAGAAGGAAGCTTAAGACAAAATGGTCAAGTCTTTGGCTCTGCCATTGTAAAAGTGTGACGTCTTATGGTGTATAGAGGGAGTCACCTTTATAAAACAGAGATTATTATTCAGATGTAAATTTCTTACAAAAAATTCAAAATAGATAAATTCCATAAGGGTGTATTTTGGAGACTGATTTAGTTCAACACGTGGTCTTTTAAACTTACCTTGTTTCTTAAGAAGATTAATTTCATATATAAAAAACCAAACCAAAAAATGAAACTCAAAGAGTACTCTAACGGCAGTGATACCCCAAATAAAGTTAGAGCTCAGTGAAAAAGGAGCTCAAAACCAAGAAAGGACTTGCCAGCAGAAAGGCAGCTAGGGGACACGGAGAGTGCCCTGGTTCCGAAGGGTACCACACACGATTTCAGGGACTGCTGATACAAAAAAGGCTTGTCCTCTTTGGATCCTGCTTCTGACATTAAATTGTGTCAACTTAATTTTAACGGCAGAGAGACTGACTCTCTAAAACAAAGTGTATTTGGGGATCACAAGGAATAGCAATGTGCTGTATTTGGGGATCACAAGGAATAGCAATGTGCTGTGGTCGCCCTTCCTTGGCTAGAGAGGCTTATTACAGAAGTTGGCAAATCCTTATTGGTGATACCAGATGTTGCTAGGGATGTCCTCATAGAACATCACATGTAAGACTTACGGTTTTTCAGAGAGTCAGGGCGTCTTTGCAACAGTTCTTATCACAGATACATGTGCATGAGTCTCCCGCCCAACTTCTTTGTTTGTTTGTTGACACAAGTAACGCCATTTAGAGGCTGGCAATTTTCACAAAATAAAATGTGTCAGTTGATAGGATGTGTTTGCTTCAAAGTTTGAAAATAATTATTTCTTTAAAAATGATTAATGCCAGGTACGGGGAGGCTGAAGCAGAATTGCTTGAGCCCAAAAGTTCGAGGCTGCAGTGAGCTGTGATGTCACAGCGCTGGACCCAGAGTGACAGAGTGAGACCTGGTTTTCAAAAATAGAATACAATGAAATAAAATAAAATAAAAGTGATTAATAGGCAAAAATATTTAAATTTAAATAATATAAAATTAAAATAATAATTGCTGAACCAAAATAAATATAGTTGAACTATCCCCAGTTCCACCATAATGCTTATTTGGAAAATGTGATTTTGATCCAACAAAATGTGTATGTTTCGGGGAAATTAATGCATAATGTAAGGCTAGGTTTGCTAATGTAAAATTCTGTCTACAATATTGATTTTAAAATACAACTGCTTATTAGAATCATAATGCGAGCTGCAAAAAATATTAATGTCTAGTATCTAGTCCCAGAGACACTTAATCTCACCTGAGACCAGGTAGATACAGGGTGTTCCTAAGTCTTCATACAAAGGAGATATTGCATAAAAACAGACATCTTGGAACCTGTTCACCATGAATGGGAGAGAAGACTTCATGTGTGAGTAGAACGAGATGGCCAACATGCAAAGAATATTTTATAACTGTTTTATAAAATTTTGTAATGAATATTTGAAAATAAAGGGATGTTGAATTACAATTTCGCTTTTTCCCTATATATAGTGATTTTGTATTTTAAAATTTCCTGCAGCATTTCTAACGTAAAGCCTGGGTTGACAAGTGCCACTGAGAGTAACTGTCCACAGGCGGTCCTTATGCCATGGCAGAGAGCAGAGGTGCCAATGGATGAGAAGCCCCAGTGAGGCAGGACAGCAGCTACAATGCCACTGTTGACACGCTGAACAGACAGGTTGATCAGAGAGCAGTGCTTGATTCAGCAGTTTCAGAGGAATAACAGGTTTTGTGATTATAGAACTGTGATTATATAGTTGCCCCATATAATCTCTACCCCTGGTGTAGGTACTTCTTTGAGGCATCCCCTACTCTGTTGTCCTGGGTGAACATATTACTCCCGTCTATTGATTAGATTTCAAAGCTTAGTTTGCAGACTCTGAATTTCATGTTGGGTGCTCTCTCTCATTCTCTCATTCTAAGTGAAGCCAACTGCCTTGTTGGGAACTGCTTTATAGAGAAACTTGAATAGTAAGTGATGAGTGTCAGCAGCTAGCAGCCAGCAAGGACCGGAAGACTGTCAACAACCACAGGACGGATCTTGGAAGTCAAGCTTCCCAAAGTAGAGGATGGCAGCCTTGTGAGAGGCCCTGAGTTAGAGGACCTAATTAGGATATCTGGGATATTTACCCATAGCAGCTGACAAAACAAATGTATATTGTTTTAATCCACCTAATTTGGGGATCATATGCTAAATGGCAAAAGATAGCTAAAAAAAAAAAAAGGGTGACCCTGAGAGGAAAGTTTAAGTGGAGGGGACCTAAGACTGAAGTTTTGTACTTTTGGAGGTGAGATTAGAAAAAATAATCTGTAAGCTTGTCACTAACAGTGTGACTAAACAATTCTTACTATTCAGGAGGGTAAATGCTTACATGTGCTTCACCCGAAAGAATGGGTGTCAAATAAGATACAGTTTCCACCGTTAAATTCTGACATGCAGAACATGGGGAGATGGTGGGCCCTGGAGGGGCTGAATTTAGGGCACATTCAAGTTCAGGATCAAAGTCTTTATGAGGTAGAGAGGCAGAGCATACCAGCTGTCTTTACTAATTGACTGAGAAATTGATTTAAAAGGGATATGGGTATTTTGTCTTGTTTAGTTAGGTACATTGGAAATGCTCTGTCATTTCTCCTACATTTCCCACAATATAATTAAGGCAAAAGTAAATTTTTGCTTTTTCAGAAAACATACTACATACGTTTTAATGGTATTATTAAATTTATAGAGAAAATAATGTTATCAACCCCAGGTTTTCAGCCTATTCTTTCAATACTTTCAGAAAGACTCAGGAACCTTGAAAAAATTAAATATTTATATTCATTTTATTATGATTTTCTAATAAATGAATTTTTGATATGTTAGAAGTTAATAGTCTATAGCTTGAAAGATCAATTTTCAGCATCTATAGGAAGCCCAAACATAATACGAAGAGTATAGTAAAACAATAGTTTAATGAACTTGAGAGAAAAACTATGCACTTTGTGCCAGGCTTGTCAAGAAAGATACAATTTCAATATAAATTAAATAAAGTCCCACAAATTGATTTTTCTTTGTGTGCGCTCATCAGTATAAATACAATTAAATTATGAAACCTAACGTGGTCCAGGAAAGATGTCTTCTATTCATAGTATGCTCATGGGTGCTCTGGTTTCTGATAGTTTATTCTGTAAAAATCTGAATCTGTGGGCCCTAATCACAGAGATAGAAACCTGTGCATTTTCTTTAAACTAGGAATAGTATTGCAGTTTTTGTCACCTGATAACATCCCGCCTATCTTAAAAAAAAATCATTCAAAATAATTATGACCTAAAAGCTTTAAATTTGCATGTGCTGTGATTTAAATAAAAGGACAGTTATTTGTTTACAACACCATAATGTAAAAAACAAGAATATCAAAGGTTGCACATTTAAGTATTTTATTTCACAATGCAAATCGATTTTCGTTTACCACTTGTTTGAGGAATATAGAACTTCCAAACATCATGCAAGTGTGTAAACTGCTCTCAACAATTTAATAATTTAAAATAATAATGCATTTTGAAATTTCACATTAATTTTTAGAATTTAATAATCATTTCAATAATGTAAATGTCAAATTACTATTACTATTCCAAATTAGTATTAATACCTAGCTATGATTTACTGGTGAGAAACTGTGGAATTAGAAGCAGATGAACTTGGAATATAGACTACCAATTAAAAAATTCAAGGCTATGGACAAGTTTTCAGGGACCTTAATAGGATTGATACACAATAAACCGCCACAGTTGACCACCTTCCTACATTGCCTACTTCCTTAAGTTGACCTAATGTTCACAGACCAGACGTGCACCCCATGTACTTATCAGTGCAGTAGGCCTAGTTTCACACACTGACCACCTCTGCATGTTGACCAGTTTGTTATACCCCCTTGGGTGGTCAACTTACAGAGCTTCTCCTGTATTTTGAAAGTCTGCTGATAATTCTTATGAGCATTCAAGCCTGAAAACTCACTTAAACAAACATAGACAATGATTTTCTTCTCAGATACATGCAGACACCTAAGTTCAGATATATGTGTTGATGATGATCAGAAACCCAGAGCCTAATCTTCTTGCTTTGCCACCTCTAAGTGCTGCCACTTCTTGTCCTCTTGCAGGACTGCTCGGGTACAGCCAGCACAGCTGCCTTTTCAAGAAGGAAGAAATCACAGGAAGAGGACATGCTTATTCCCTTAATCACCTTCTCAGAAGTTACACACATCACTTACCCTTCCTTTCCATGGGCCAGAAAGTGGTCAGGTGTGTCATATTTTATATCAAAAAAAGCTGAGAATACAGAATTTATGCCTGGTGTATTAGTGATCTCTTTTCTGATGGAGAAGGGTGAATTGATATTACAGTTAACCAGCTCTGTCTGCCAAAATAGCTGTCTTATTTCATAATAATTAATGTAAGGATTGTAGCATCAGGCTATTTCAATTCATTAAAATTACTTAGGCTCTTTCTTATTTACTTGCTTTTTTGCTCTCTTGTTTTTTCCCTCAGAAGAACGTTGGAAAGTTTGTAATGGGATTAAAGCAAAGACTTCATTGCACACAAAGTCATAAAATCGTGGATATGAACAACTGCTGTTTGTTTCCATGAATATACATAAACTCAGTGTGTATTATTTATGCTGACTGAATTTGGCAGTGGAGATGGAATATTCGTAAGTTCTATTACTAGCAGGCTTTGCATTTGGCTTGTTCATTCAGAAGAGTGAAAATTAGATCAACTCAAATATTCCTTTAGTAATTGAACATATCCAGAAACCCAAGGGTACATTTACACAAAGTCACAATACCTGTAATTCTTAACCTTGATCAGCTTTGAAATACTATTCCTATCTCACAGCTGCTGGACTTACTTGGTTTTAGTTGCTTCCAATATGCAGCTGATGCTGTAAAGCATTGATTATTGTAACTTCTAATAGAAAAGTGCCACTGTTGAAAAATAAGTGTCTTACTTATGTTACTTTGTTACTTAATTTTTTTGTAGGAACCAAAAAATCTTTTATCTAAGAGTAAAAGGTAGGGGGAAGGTGTAGTCTTCCTTGGAGCCTGGTCGTGTCCAAATACCATTTATAATAACCAAAATAATGGCAATGTTTTGGTAATGCATGCTGTATTAACATGAATGCTTATGATTTAACATATATTTTAACTCAGTGTGTATTACATCATATGAAACCATGAAATGAAAATTATAACCTACATTAAACTTTTTACTTTTTAAACTTTCCTTCACCATAAGCAGGGTGCAGCCCTACGGTCAGACCAGCCTGGCCTTCTGGAGCCTGCCATCTTGTCAGCCTTTCCTTTACTACACAAATAGGAAGGGGAAGAGAAGTTCAATGTGCTCTGCTGGAGCTTCCTCACACAATTAGATTCTGGCTTATTCATGGCAGGGTTTGACATTTGAAGGAAGTAGGGAAGAACCATCTGGGTGGTGGATTTTCACCACTGTAGAGCACGCCAAGAGCCAGACAACCTCTGAGCAAGATGATTTGCAGCTGGGGGGCGGGCCTCAGGCAATTCGTCCATAGGTGTTCCTTGTGGAGAAAAAGCCCAGCCCACCTCGATCCTTAGGCATGTAGTCATTGTCTAATACTCCCTCGCCTGTCTTATACTGTCTCAATAAAAGGCTACTGCGGGGGTTGCTCTTGGCTACCCTGCAACCAAGGTTAGCCAGCCTCCTGCAAGCTTGTACTTCTAATCGGAGTCATGCCTGGTTCCTTCCTAGGGCATCAAGACTTATGGCCCCCATCAAGACTAGGGCCATAGGGGCTGTGACACTCCATGTACAACATCTCTTCATTACTGAGAATTCTACAGTGATCTCTCCAGATCCCAGATTGAGGCAAGGGAAGAAATGCTCAATATTATGTAGTTTAGAAAAAAAGAGGAATTTTTAACTCACCCCTCCATCACTTAGGGCAAATAAAGCCTATGTAATTGTTGAAGATTTGGGAGGCAAAGTAAGTTAGCAGCAAGTAGCCCCTAATGAAAGCAATGGCTTTTAGAAGCATATTTATACTTCTGTATAACCGCATGTTCATTTACACATACCTAATATTATATTCTTGAATAGCCTTATCAGAAATTGTCTAAGAACAATGAGAAGTTCATCACTGAGTGAGGGAAGACTTTTGAAATCAATGTCAACAATGTAATTTCCCCTTTGCAGTATTTTCAATCTGAAAATAAGACTAAATTATATTATCTCTTATTTATTTATTTATTTATTTGAGACAGAGTCTCAAGCTATTGCCCTACGTAGAGTGCCATGACATCATAGCTCACAACAGCCTTCAACTGTTGTGTTCCAGTGATACTCTTGCCTCAGGTTTTTGCATTTTTAGCAGAGACAGGGTCTTGCTCTTATTCAGGCTGGTCTCGATTGCATGAGCTTAGGCAACCCACCTGCCTCTGCCTCCCAGAGTGCTAGGATTACAGGTGTGAACCACCACAACCATCCATAAATGATATCACTTTAGAATAATTTTCAAGGGAATCTTTATTGCCAAATATTCTTTATTGCTAAAAATTGTTTATGGCCATGATATAGAGAAGATCTAAAACTGAAACAAATTTCTACAATATTTAAAATTTGAATTGTTTAAATCATTAGACTAATTAGTTAACAATTATGAAATCAAGAGGCAAGATAGTTGCAGTTAAGATGTTAACAATTATATCAAACAATTAAAATATTTCAAGAAATAAAAATATACTGATTTCATTAGCATTTTGTCATTCCTCAAGTTATTTTTTTGAAAACAAAAATTTAAGCCAGAAAACTAATGCCCAAGAGCAATATAGAAAAATAGCCTCGTACTTAAGTATTTTTAAAATAACTAAAATTAATATTTAAATAATTTTTTAATCTATGACCCAATTTGAATCTCATTGTTCTCAAGACTCAATATGTCTCCTCAAGGGGTTACAAGGGGTTGTATTCGTTTGCAGTCCCACGGGCAGTGTAAGTCTTCCCTTCTCTTCACAATGCGCCTGCATCTGCAGCTTCGAGTCTTGGTGATGTGGGCCATTCTCACTGGGGCCTATAATCCTAGCACTCTGGATTATGGCCGGAGGCGGGTGGATTATCTGAGCTCACAGGTTCCAGACCAGCTTGAACCAGAGTCAGACCTGGCCTCTAAAAATAGCTGGGTGTTGTGGTGGGTACCTAAAGTCCCCACTACTCAGGAGACTGAGGCAAGAAAATTGCTTGAGCCTAAGAGTTTGAGATTGCTGTCAGGTATGACAAAGTGATGGTACTCAACCAAGGGTGACAAAGTGAAACTCTATCTCTAAAAATAAAAGTAAATAAATAAATCTGTATTTCATTTCGGCAAATGACTTGATGAACCAGTGTAAGTAATTGTTATCAGTCCTCAGAAAAGACAGTGATGTTGGCAGACTAGAGCTCCAAAATCAAAAGCCTTGAAATAAAGTGTTTACTGATTTTCAAATTCTAAATACTTCCATCACGGCTGATTTCAATCTAGGAACATGACGCTACTGAAAATGAAGGTGGGAAAAGATGTGCAAATGTACCAGAAAGACAAATATATGGGTGGAATCTTCAAATGAGAGGAAATGGCAACAAAACCCAAGGGGGGAAATTCCTGAGATTTCAAATGAATAAAAGCGATGCTGGACAGAATGAGAAACGGAACCCCCTACTGAAGCAATTTCAATCAATGGGAGAGAAATGGAGCTGTAGTGTAATTGCTATGGAAAGTCTTTTTCTTTTTTGAATAAATTGAATTACAATTTATATGTAGTAAAAGTCATTTTAAGTACAGAGTCTGGTATAAACAGAGATGGCTGTATAATAAACACCACAATCAAGATATGAAAGACTACTGACAACCACAAAAATGCCTTTTCTTGCCCTTTGAGTCAATATCTTTATCTGGAAATTTCTGATCTGTTTTCTGTCCATATAGATTTACATTATCCAGAATTTTATATGCTATGGAACAAACAGCATGCTCTATAGGCCTTTGAGTCTGGCTTCTTCAACTTAGCTTAATTAATTTGGAATACATCCATGTTCCTTTGTGTACTATGTTCGTTTCCTTTAATTCTTAAGTAGTACACTGTTGAGTATGTACAGTATGACTGTTCTCTAGTGTTTGGAATTGTAAATAATATGGTTATAAATACCCACCTACAGCATTTTTTGTTAGAAGATATGCTTCCATTTCTTTTAAGTTAGCAAAAGATGTCAGATTCTTGGTCCTATAATTAGTGTAAATCTAAATTTATAACCAAATAACCTCTAAAAATGGTTTTATCATTTTACATTTCACTGGCAAGAATTCCAGGTGTTCCACAGTTATACTAGCACTTCTAAGTATTTTACATTCATTTAATATTAGTCATTCTTATGGGTGTATAGTGGTATTATATCAATTTTTATTTTCCTAATGAATATTGATGTTGAGTATCTTTTTAAAATGTATTCTAGCCTTGCTTTTATTTCTTGTACTATCTTTTCAAATATGTTGTCTATTTTTAATGTTTTATTTCAGTGACTGTTTTTGAAAATTATCAATTAAAAACTCTTAAATATTTATTTTAAAAATATATCCTTTCTACCTCTAGCTTGTCTTTTGATTTCCATAGAGTAGTAGCTTTCAAACAGAAGTTTCAGACTTTGATGTAATCTAATTTACATCATCTAATGTTTCTTTTAGATTATGTTTCTGGTTTCAAAAGTTTTTCTCTGTTTTTAACTGAAGTTTTATAATTTAAAATTTTATATATATTATCCATTTTAAGTTAATTTTTTTGAGGAATAAAATATGTAGGATAATAATCTATGTTTTGCATATGGATATTCAATTGCTCTGATTTATTTATTTATTTTTTTGAGTCAGAGTCTCACTTCTTAGGAGAGTGCCGTGGCATTATAGCTCACAGTAACTTTAAACTCTTGGGCTCAAGCTATTCCCTTGCCTCAGCCCCCAAGTAGCTGGGACTACAGACACCCACCATAACCCCTGGCTATTTTTAGAGATGGGGTCTTGCTTTGCTCAGGCTGGTCTCAAACTCCTCAGCTCAAGTAATCTACCCACCTCAGCCTCCCAGAGTGCTTGGATTACAGGCACGAGCCACCATGTCCAGCCTCTGATAGGGTTTCTTTTTCCTTTCCACCTGCAATTGCCACTACCCCTGTCCAAAATCAATTGACCCTATACATTGGTTTCCTGTGATTGCTTCAACAGACTATCACTAACTTTGTTGTCTAAAGCAATAGACATTTGTTTTTTCTCACAGTTCAGGATTGAGTCTACAGTCCTAAAATGAACGTGTTCATAGGGGTGGTACTTCTTCAGAAGCTCTATGGGAAAATTCCTTCCATTGTCTTTTCTCTCGCTTCTGGTGGCTGCTGGGCATTTCTTACATCTTTATATATATTGTGTGTTCTAAAACATAAACTAGTAATTTTAATTTTTCCAGAGATGAGATCTCACTGTGTTGCCCAGGCTGCAGTGCAGCAGCTGTTCATAGGCACAGTTGTAGAACGCTATAGCCTCAAACTCTTGGCCTTAAGCAATTTTCCCACCTTGGCCTCCCAAAGTCCTGGGATTACAAGTGTTAACCACTGCACCTGGCCCTGTATTTGCCTTTACCTAAATCTTTATATTTGGTTTGAGTTACTATCTAGGCTCATTTCATCTCAGTCTGTAAGACTCCCTTTAGTATTTCCATAGGATGGGTTTAATGGTAACAAAATCCCTTAGTTTTCCCTTCACTGGAAGTGTCTTAATTTCTCTTTCATTTTTGAAGGATGATTTTGATAGGTATAAGATTCGTCCTGCACAAATTCTTTTTTATTTGTTTTTTTTCTTTCTGCATTTGGATATATTGAGCTTACATCATGTTAAGGATAAATTTTGTTGTAACCCAGCCCTCTTTCCCCTGCCCACTCCTGTTTCCCAGCCCTCACCTGTTCCCCCCACCCTCTCCAGCCCATTTCCCTCCTCCTCCCTTCTCCCCCCAGAGTCGACTCCAGGAACAAGGCAAGTCTCTCCTCCCCCCAGGGTGGCTGAGAACATGTTCCCAGGCTCCCTTCTTCCTCCTAGAGTTGCCAAGAACAAGCTTCAGGTACAAGGAAAAAAGTCCCAAGTTTCACAAAACCCCTAAGTTCTCAGTAGATGAACAATGGTGGAAAACTCACTGAGACTTGATTAATTACTGTTGTATAACCATAACCATTGTGATA
>CAUYQV010038338.1:0-19947 GCA_963574575.1 Galagoides demidoff | reverse complement strand
GCCCAGCCATTTTTTGGTTGCAGCCATCATTGTTGTTTGGCGGGCCCAGGCTGGGGATTCGAACCCGCCACCTTAGGTGTATGTGGCTGGCGCCTTAGCCGATTGAGCCACAGGCGCCGAGCCTCTTTCTTTTTTTTTAGACAGAATCTCACTCTATTGCCCTGGCCATCTGAGTAGCTGGTACCACAGGCACCCACCACAACACCCAGCTAATTTTTCTATTTTTAATAGCGATGAGGTCTTGCTCTTGCCCAGGCTGGTCTCACACTCCTGATCTCAAACGATCCTCCTACCTCGGGCTCCCAGAGGGCTAAGATTACAGGTGAGCAACCATGCCTGGCCTCATATTTTCTTGAACCTAAACATAAAAATGGACAACTTCCCTTATTTCTTTGGGTCTTCATTCTGAAGGCCCCTGTGTATAAATGTTACATGTTAAATAAATGTATATACCTTTTTCTAATTAATCAGTCTTTTGCAAGTTGATTTTTCAGTGAAACTTCAGGAGACCAAAAGAAATAAAGTACTTATACATATCTTATTCCTACCATAGAGGAGGAAAAAAAAAACCCAACTTTTTTCCTCTTCCCTTCTGGGTTATCTGGCTGCTGAGGCCCTACAAATTAGACTGACCACAACCAGATTAACATGTAAACAGGTATCCCAGGAGCAGGGAAAACTCAGTGGTGAGTAAATAAAAGGAGTGGTAATAATGTGGGCATATTTAACATCGTAACAAAGAACAATGAATTTGTAGAAAAGTGACAAGACAGAGGTGAAAGCTTTAAGGAAGGCACAGAGGCTATCCTAATAGCTAATAGGCTATCCTAACAGGCTAATCCGAGCACTCTGGGGGTAAAGGGGGGAGGGAGAATCCCTTGAGGCCAGGAGTTTGAGATTAGCCTGAGCAAGAGTGAGACCCCATATCTACAAAAAAATTAGAAAAATCAGTTGGGCGTGGTGGCACCTGTAGTCCCAGTTACTCAGGAAGTTGAGGCAGGAGGATTGCTTAAACCCAGGAGTTTGCAGTTACAGTGAGTGATGATGATATCACTGCATTCTAGCCTGGGAGACAGATTAAGACATTGCCTCAGGGAAAAAAAAAATAAAGTGGAGGTTTTAGGCTTCCAAGGACAGCCAACTGTGGGAGGAAACTGGTGGGAGATTGTGGTTGTTTTGGTAAAGATTGTTATGAATATTTTTTGCAGCATCTTCCGAGACTGTGAGGAGGTTGCAGCAAACTGTGATGGGACCACTGCATTGTCGCTCAAGAGAAAATAGAGCAAGATCAAGTATCAGAAAAAAAGAGGTGAGGCACAGCGGCTTACGCCTGTAATCCTAGCTCTCTAGGAGGCTGAGGCAGGAAGATCCCTTGAGGTTGCTTGAGCTACGATGACACCACTACACTCTAGCCTGGGCCACAGAGTAAGACTTTGTCTCATTAAAAAGAAAGAAGCAGGCCGGGTGAGATGGCTCAGGCCTGTAATGCCAGCACTCTGGGAGGCCGAGGAGAGTGGATTGACTGAACTCACAGGTTCCCGCAAGAGCGATACCCTGTCTCTAAAAATAGGTGGGTGTTGTGATGGGGGCGTATAGCCCCAGTTACTCAGGAGGCTGAGGCAAGAGGATTGCTTGAGCTCAAGAGTTGGAGGCAGCCGTGAGCTATAATGCCATGTTAGGCTAAAAGTTGCTGAAAGTCAGGACAATGGTGCCTCCATCTTATGACCCCCCCCCCTCTTTTCACCCACCACCAAGTTAGGCCCCCAGTGGAACTTCCACTGAGCACCTGATGCCACCTGGGCTGTGTGAACTAAACTGCAGGAACCGCCATGCTCCATTTCTACGAAACACCTTGTTTGCAAAAACCACTCATCTTCACTTCTGTAAACCAACTTGCTTTTTGCTTGGTTAACACTGGAGGCGTCCAGACGCCATGGGCTCAAGCCCCGCTCTGCGCCTATATCCCTTAAATACCCTCCACCGCTTAACCTGCTGTTCTCTGTAGTCTTGTAGGTTTGGAACAGCTGGTCGATCGATCTAATAAAGAACTGTATTATGGTTTGTTTTTTTTTTTGAGACAGAGCCTCAAGCTGTCCCCCTGGGTAGAGTGCTGTGGCATCACAACTCACAGCAACCTCCAACTCCTGCGCTCAAGTGAATCTCCTGCCTCAGCCTCCCAAGTAGCTGGGACCACAGGCACCCACCACAATGCCCGGCTATTTTTTGGTTGCAGCCATCCTTGTTGTTTGGCAGGCCCGGGCTGGATTCGAACCTGCCACCTTAGATGTATGTGGCTGTTGCCTTAGCCACTTGAGCCACAGGCGCCGAGCCCCACAGTTTATCTTAAATGCACCTGACAATGGAGAGTGACCTTTTGTATTAATTGGTATTACACAAATTATTTATTTATTTTTTTTGAGACGGAGCCTCAAGCTGTCCCCCTGGGTAGAGTGCCATGGCATCACAGCTCATAGCAACCTCCAACTCCTGGGCTCAAGCGAGTCTCCTGCCTCCACCTCCCAAGTAGCTGGGACTACAGGCGCCCGCCACAACACCGGGCTATTTTTTGGTTGCAGCCATCATTGTTGTTTGGTGGACCCAGGCTGGGGATTCGAACCCGCCACCTTAGGTGTACGTGGCTGGCGCCCTAGCCGATTGAGCCACAGGCACTGAGCCAGTATTACACAAATTAAAAATAAACTTTTCATATCGGCTCAGCGCCTGTGACTGTAGGTGCCCACCACAACACCTGGCTATTTTTTTTGTTGTTGTTGCAGTTTGGCCAGGGCCGAACCTGCCACCCTTGGTATATGGGGCCGGCGCCCTACTCACTGAGCCACAGGCACCACCCCAAGTTTCCTTTTTTGTAATAAAGATATGGAATATAAATGGTATAACTTCCTTGTTGGCTCATGCCTATAATTCTAGCACTCAGAGAGGCTGAGGCAGGTAGATTGCATGACCTCACAAGTTTGAAACTAGCCTGAGCCAGCGTGAGACTCCATCTCTAAAAAAATAGCAAGGCATTGTGGCCGGTGCCTGTTGTCCCAGCTACTTGGGAGGCTGAGGCAAGAGGATCACTTGAGCTGAGAGTGATCCTCTTGAGGTTGCTGTTAGATGTGACACCATGGCACTCTACCCAGGGTGACAAAGTGAGACTTTATCTCAAAAACAAAAACAAACAAACAAAAAACCCCAAATGGTGTAACTTCCCATTTGCCCAGCCTGAATTTGTTAGAGGACAAAGAGAGTTTGGCTGCCTGTCACTGACCAGCCAATATACAGAGATGAGGTTTAGATCCAACTAAGTTTTACTATCAGGCGGTCAGTGATTTTGGAAAACAGTGTGAAGTAGCCTCTCAATTCTGTTCTGCCTCAGTTACAATTCTAATAATTTTGTAATGGGAATGCCAGGAAACAAACCTGGAAAATTTTAACTTTATATAACAGAAAACAACATCGAAGTAGTCTTTACCAATGCAAAATGGTTAAAGATCATAAAGGTCATTTTCACTTTAACCGGTATCTAAGAAAATCGTCAGAGAAAACATCATATTATCAAAGTAACCTCTATTCTACTAATATCACAATACCTATTGCCTACATGTGACTACTACCGCAAGTCTCCTGAGACAGACATCCTCAATCATGGTGAAGCCTTAACTAGATAAGCATGGGAGTGTGGGAAAGAAGGTGAGCTAAGCAGACGAGCTCAGCTGTGCTGCTTCAGTTCAGCTCCTCGGACGCCATCTTGCAGGCTGCTTTTCTGGCTTCAAACTGAACATGGAACAATAGATGAAACTGCCTCGCAAAGGGGAGGAAATCTCCCTGGATCGAAAATGACCCTGCTTTGTAGGTATGTTCTGCCCAAGGTCTTGCCTTGAACTGATGGAGGAGGTGGGCTCTCTCTCAGTGATCAAACGAAGGAACGTGGTCGGGTCCCTGCGGGTTGTTGACTCTCTTGTCTCTTCCCCTGAAGCCTCTGTGCTCCAGAAGCTGGAACAGCTCTACCCCTGGGCACAGGTACACACGCAGTGGCAACAAATAGCAACAAGAGGCAGATGAGCAATAGGTGCTGGTGACTTAGCAATTCACAGGGAAGGGTTACTTCCATATGAGAATATGAGAGCTGGGTGTGGTGGCTCATGCTTGTAATCTTAGCACTGTGGGAGGCCAAGGCAGGTACACGGCTTGAGGTCAGGAGTTTGAGACCAGACTGGGCCAGAGCGAGACTCCTGTCTCCAAATGAAGTCGGGTGTTGTGATGGGCACCTGTAATTCCAGCTACAGCCTCAGGAGGCTGAGGCAAGAGGATCACTTGAGCCCAAGAGTTTGAGGCTGCTGTGAGCTATGACATCACAGCACTCTTCTGAGGGCGACAAAGTGAGATTCTGTCTCAAAAAAAAACACTTTCCGGGGCAGCACCTCTGGCTCAAAAGGGTAGGGTTTCAGCCCCATAAGCTGGAGGTAGCAGGTTCAAACCCAGCTCCGGCAAAAAAAAAAAAAAAAAAAAAGACTTTCCCAGGAATATATATGGTTCATAACCTGGGGACCGCCTGTAAGTTAGTTGGGAGGTGATTTCAGGAATCACTGGTAAGGAATTGCAAAGTGAGACAGGAATGGGAAGGAAAGGCAGTTATGAAAAGAGTGAAATGGCCAACGGGGTGGCTCATGTCTGTAATCCCAACACTCTGGGAAGTGGAGAGGGGTGGATTGCTTGGGCTCAGGAGTTTAGAGACCAGCCTGAACAAGAGTGAGACCCTATTTCTACTAAAAATAGAAAAAAAATTAGCCAGGCATTGCAGTGGGTACCTGTGGTCCCAATTACTCGGGAGGCTAAAGCAACAGGATCTCTTGAGCCTAAAAGTTTGAGGTTACTGTGAGCTATGATACCATGGAACTCTACCCAGAGTAATAGAATAAGACTCTGTCTCCAAAAAAAAAAAAAGATGAGCTATCAAGCCAGAGAACACTGTGAGCAACTGTGGCTTACTCCTGCTAGGAACTCTGGGGGTCAGCATGCTTCAGAGTTACTCTGCCAGGGGCAAGGGAGATGGGAGAGTTAAACACCAACCTCCTGCAGGCCTTGTTTAAAAACTGCTGGGGGAGTGCTTAAATTCAGGTTTTTGCTGGAGAAAAGCAAGGCAGTTGGCTTGGTGCCTGGGGCTTAAGTGGCTAAGGCACCAGCCACATAC
Organism: Galagoides demidoff; assembly: GCA_963574575.1. NCBI lineage: Eukaryota > Metazoa > Chordata > Mammalia > Primates > Galagidae > Galagoides > Galagoides demidoff. The sequence goes on along the minus strand of CAUYQV010038338.1, from coordinate 14,753 downwards.
ACCTAAAGTGGTGGGTTCGAATCCAGCCAGGGCCCGCCAAACAATAATGGCTGCCACCAAAAAATAGCCAGGTGCTATGGCAGGCGCCTGTGGTCCCAGCTACTTGGGAGGCGGAGGCAGGAGACTCGCTTGAGCCCAGGAGTTGGAGGTTGCTGTGAGCTGTGATGCCACAGCCCTCTACCCAGGGAGACAGCTTAAGGCTCTGTCTCAAAAAAAAAAAAAAAAAGAAAGAAAGAAAGAAAAGCGAGGCAGTTGGAACAGACAAACACTACTGAGTCAGGAGCATGGATGGGGCACTGACAGTGACAGCTATAAACTGGATGCCAAGCTTTTCATCATGAACTCTGTATCGTTTTATAGTTTTGAAAAAATTAGATACTTTGTGTCAACTGATTGGAGAAGGTTAGAGTTGAAAAAGGGAAACCATTTAGGAGGCTTGAGGTGGCCCAGTGGCAGCTTATCTTTGATTGTGTGTAAACAAACAAAGACCACTCAAATGAGAACAAAGGCTATTTATTCAGAGCTTGCTATTGCAAGAGAGACTTCCCCCATCATTTTTATTTGGTAAAAACTCAAAGTCAGGCAGAGGAATGGGAAAATTGTATACTGGCACTTAGGGGTGCCCCTCTTGGAGGCTCCCGATCCGGGGCAGCTTTAAGCGGGCTAACTAGAAATCGTGCATCCTCTGTGTTGGTTAGGGATGCGTGTTTAACTTTACTTGATCTTAAGTTGGAAAAACTAGGGATGCTGACAGTTAGTGACCAAGTTCTGGGCATCAGAGCATATCTGAAAACTTCTCTTTTTTACACTGTAAAAATTCCCCATTTCTCTGCCTGCCTTTGAGTCTCTGCCAAAACACAAGTGACAGTGGCTGATTCTCTTGCTATATCAAACTGGGTAAATAGCCTTGGCCTGTTGTTGTTTCGTTGGTCTGTTTATTTCCATGAATCAAATTATTTTTATTCCCGTCGCCTTGCTCCTGTTGTAGACTTTCTTGGTGCCAGCCATATTCAACTTTTCTCTTTCCTCCAGCTGCTAGGATAGGCGAGCTGCCTGCGTTGGCTGCTTCTCCAGCTAGTGGAACAAAGCCTTCTCACTGGACTCAAAAGCCCAGCTCCAGTCTCACCTCATGTATGAAGCATTTCCTAACTCTTCTAGGGAGAGTTAATTGAACCTCACTTCTGAGATCCTATTAGACTTCACTCAGGCTGTCAGCATAACAGTTCAAACCCTTTGACAGTCATAGTTTTTCAGGCCCGGTCCTCATGCCCTGAAGAAATGTGAACACCCTTAGGGTGGGGGGCCTACGTTTGCCTCTTTATATTATTCTTGACTCTTATAAAGTGCTCAGCAACTGTTTGTGAAATGAAGTTGAATTAAATGCTCACTCCCCAAACTAATTTTTTTTTGCAGTTTTTGGCCTGGGCTAGGTTCGAACCCAGCACCTCTGGCATATGGGGCCAGTGACCTACACCTTTGAGCCACAGGTGCCACCCAAACTAATTTTTTTAAATTTTTATTTATTTATTTATTTATTTATTTATTTATTTATTTTGTAGAGACAGTCTCACTTTATTGCCCTTGGTAGTGAAAGGGCCAAACCAGCACCATTTTGTCATTTACTGCATAAGCTCTGTTAAGCCGCAGGGCCACTCCCTGCTGCCTCCCCCACACCTGCTGCTCAGCCATTAAGCCGTTAATTGAGACACCTTAGGCAGACAGCTGCCATACCACCATAATAGGAAATAAGTATCAGTTCCCGTGAACAACTGCCGTAATAGGTAATGAGTTTCAGTCCCTTGAACAGCTCCCATAATAGGTAATAGGTTTCTACTGAAATTCAGGTATTCTCCTTCAACTACCTAATTAGGCTACACTACCTCTAGCCCTGGTAAGAAATCCCCTGCACCAATCCAAATCCTTCTTTACTAGTGAAATCACTAACCACCAATGAAAAGTGTACTCATACCCTCCTACCCTTCTTGCTTTCTGTACCCCATAAAAACTTCCTCCACGCCAGGTTCAAGACTCTTCCTAGGTGTGTATGCCAGGAGAGTCCAGGCTCGGGCTTGGCCCGGGCCTGAAGGCTTGTCCTTGGCTTGTGTGCCAGGAGAGTCCGGGCTTCCCGGGGCCTGAATAAAACTCACCTCTTGCTTCTTACATCGGAGTGTGTCTCGTACTTGTCTGCTGCGGCCAGTTGGGGGTATTTTTCGGGCATAACAAAAGGACAGAAGTTTAGCAAGGGAGCTGATGGTGGCTTGGCGCCTGTGGCTCAATCAGCTAGGGCGCCAGCCACGTACACCTAAGGTGGCGGGTTTGAATCCCCAGCCCAGCCCGCCAAACAACAATGATGGCTGCAACCAAAAAATGGCCGGCGCTGTGGCAGGTGCCTGTAGTCCCAGCTACTTGGGAGGCTGAGGTAGGAGACTTGCTTGAGCCCAGGAGTTGGAGGTTGCTGTGAGCTGTGATGCCATGGCACTCTACCCAGGGGGATAGCTTGAGACTCCATCTCAAAAAAAAAAAAAAGTTAGCTGATGGTTTGGAGCAGAGCCAAGAGAGAAAATTGAAGCGCACACTTCAACCTTCCCGAGGCCAGCTGCTGCGACCCCAAAAATACAACCAAAAGGTACAAAATCCACCACCAAGCGGACAGGAGTCCACTCCCCCACAACAAGGGCTCACAGTTTACTCCATGCAAACAAGCGAGCAGAGTTCAAACTTCCACTCTATCCCACGGGAAAGACCCCCTAAAAACTGGACCTCCTACCCTTGCTGGCGAGCCACGGCACCCTCCGGCCAGGCATAAAACAAATGGAAAAACATACCATGTTTGTGACTGGGAAGAATCAACATTGTTAAAATGTCAATACTACCCAAAGCAATATATAATTTTAATGCAATCCCTATTAAAGTCCCACTGTCATACTTTAAAGATCTCAAAAAAATACTTCATTTTATATGGAATCAGAAAAAACCTCAAATAGCCAAGACATTACTCGGAAAGAAAAACAAAGCAGGAGGAATCACGCTACCAGATCTTAGATTATACTATAAATCCATAGTGATCAAACAGCATGGTACTGGCACAAAAATAGAGAGGTAGATGTATGGAACAGAATAGAGAACCAAGAGATGAACCCAGCTACTTACCATTATCTGATCTTTGACAAGCCAATTAAAAACATTGAGTGGGGAAAAGATTCCCTATTTAACAAATGGTGCTCGGCAAACTGGCTGGCAACCTGTAGAAGACTGAAACTGGACCCACACCTTTCACCATTAACTAAGTTAGACTCTCACTGGATTAAAGACTTAAACTTAAGACATGAAACTATAAAAATACTAGAAGAAAGTGTAGGGAAAACACTTGAAGAAATCGGCCTGGGGGAAAATTTTATGAGGAGGATGCCCCGGGCAATTGAAGCAACATCAAAAATACATTACTGGGACCTGATCAAACTAAAAAGCTTTTGCACAGCCAAGAACACAGTAAGTAAAGCAAGCAGACAGCTCTCAGAATGGGAGAAGGTATTTGCAGGTTATGTCTCTGACAAAGGTTTAATAACCAGAATCCACAAAGAACTCAAGCGTATTAGCGAGAAAAGAACAAGTGATCCCATCTCAGGGTGGGCAAGGGACTTGAAGAGAAACTTCTATGAAGAAGACAGGTGCATGGCCTACAGACATGTGAAAAAATGCTCACCATCCTTAATCATCAGAGAAATCCAAATCAAAACTACTTTGAGATATTATCTAACTCCAGGGAGATTAGCCTATATCACAAAATCCCAAAACCAGAGATGCTGGTGTGGATGTGGAGAAAAGGGAACACTTCTACACTGCTGGTAGAAATGTAAACTAATACGTCCCTTTTGGAAAGATGTTTGGAGAACACTTAGAGAACTAAAAATTGACCTGCCATTTAATCCTATAATTCCTCTACTAGGTATATATCCAGAAGACCAACAATCACATTACATCAAAGATATTTATACCAGAATGTTTATTGCAGCCCAATTCATAATTGCTAAATCATGGAAGAAGCCCAAGTGCACATCGATCCACGAATGGATCAATAAATTGTGGTATATGTACACCATGGAATATTATGCAGCCTTAAAGAAAGGTGGAGACTTTACCTCCTTCATGTTTACATGGATGGAGCTGGAACATATTCTTCTTAGCAAAGTATCTCAGGAATGGAAGAAAAAGTATCCAATGTACTCAGTCCTGTTATGAAACTAATTTATAGCTTTCATATGAAAGCTGTAACCCAATTATAGCCCAAGAATATGGGGAAGAGGGAGAGGGAGGGTTGGGGAGGGGGAGGATGGGTGGAGGGTGAGTGATTGATGGGACCATACCTATGTTCATCTTACAAGGGTACATGTGAATCTTTCTAAATGTAGAATATAAATGTCTTAAATGCCACGAAGGCTATGTTAACTAGTTAGGTGAAAATATTTCAAATTGTATATAAAACCAGCACACTGTACCCTATGACTGCATTAATGCACACAGCTATAATTTAAAAAAAATAAAAAAAGAAGGAGGAGTAAATTAAATAATGCATGTATGGCACATAGCATTGTAATTAGCCCAGAAATGGTCATTGTTATTATTGTCCACCTTTAGAGAGTCAATAAAGTAGGCCAGCAGATAATACCCATGGCATGAATAGCAGAAATCAGGGACTGAAGGAGATTTGAGAATGAGGGCCAGAAAGGGTAGCAGAAGAGCCCAAGAAAGGAAAGTGAGTGGCTTCTAATGAAATCTAGTACTCACCTTTATGAAATAAAAAAGAAGAAATGTACGGATACATAGACAGAAGCATAGCCAGACACAACTTTCAGTGCAAGATAAATCAAACGTATACAAAATTACTAAGGGGATAGAAGACATAAACAATCACAATCAATAGAGTATAGACATATAAAGATGGAACTTTATGCACCTTTTTAAACTTTTCATGGGCATGGTGAGTTATTTTAACTGCTTGAACAGGATATCTATTAGTTGGAAAACCACTTCTCCCCACCTCCACCAAAGTGGTCCTGATAAGAAACAGCAATTACAGTGTCCCTCTCCTCAGGCCACAAAGGTGGACATGTGGCTCAGGCTAGACTAGTAATAGTTTCCCATCTCTGGCCCCAATGATTCCTTTATAGTTGAACAAGTGACTCAAGACAGCTTAATTAAAGATCTTCCCCAAAAGTTTTTCAAATAATCTGGCTAAGAGGTTCCCAGATTGAACTTCTCTAGTAACAGTAAACCTGGAAAACATGTGACTCCAAACTTGCCTGTGGCATGGTCCCCCTTGGCAAGAATAAGCTAATTGGGAAAATACAACTGACATAAAGAGAATCGTTAAGATGAAAGATGGAGTTTTTGAAGTTGTTCATAAGGTCATTTGCATCCCTGCCCTTTCAGTGGTTTGATGATTATGTATCAATATATTGCTTCTTTCTTTCACTGGTTGGAATTGGGTCAGGGTCATTTGCAACCACAAGAGCCTTATATCTGATACAAATTGGTGTGGCTATGCATGTAAACAACCAGGTAGTGCCAAAGGGGCCCCTGAGCCATTAATTCAGGTCAGTGGGTGACAGGTAGGTTAAATATGCTTGGTCTCATGACAGCAGCCCTGCAGCACAGGGCATACTCCTGAGGTAGAACGAAGTTGAGACCAATGTTCACTGGAATTTCAAATGTTCCCCAGCAACCACAAACATCCCTCCTCTTTGTAGGCTTGAGCATTTCTGGTGAGAAGGCTAATAAAAATTTTCCCCTCCTTATGCCCCTGTGCTTAGACAGAAGACTTCTCTGCCAGTGCAAAGACATGTGTGTTCTCACTTGTGCACGCTCATAGTACGTGTACACATGCATGCTCTCAAAAGTCTTCACACACACACACATATATGCATAAGACCTCAGGTGAGAACTTATAGGACTCATCTGTAGTACTAGAAACTATGATTTGTTTATTTTAAAATCTTATATGGGCCTGGCGTGGTGGCTCAGACCTGTAATCCTAGCACCATGGGAAGCTGAGGTGGGCAGATTGCCTAAGCTCAGGAGTTCAAGAGCAGCCTGAGCAAAAGCAAGACCCTGTCTATAAAAATAGCAGGGCATTGTGGTGGGTACCTTTGGGATCAATCAAGAGAATTGCTTGAGCCCAAGAGACTGAGGTTGCAGTGAGCTATGATGGTATGGTACTCAACAAAGTGAGACTCTGTCTCAAAAACAAAACAAAAACAAAAACCTCATATGGCTATTAATGTGTTCTAGTTATTGCCATGTAAAGGATTAGAAGTAGATTTCATCCGAGCTGTTGTCTAGTCTCAATTTATTCAGTGACTGACATTAATGAAATCGTAACAGGTTGTTTTCCAGAAGGTTTTGACCATCAAAGGAGATCTTGACATTCCAGTATGCATTTCACACTTCTTTGCCTATTCTGCCATCGTGTGGGCAAGGAACACAAACACCAAAGTGTTAATGACCAAAGGTTACATTTGAAAAGGCTTCTGAAGGATCAGAGATATTTTTCCCTTCAGGGATGGAAGATAAGTGAGAGAGACTCCCAAAGAAAATATGAGTCCCAAATTAAGAAAAATTGACTGTTTTTCACGAAATCTTTACAACCAGTTCAAGCTGGAAGGGTTTGCTCATCTGAATGCAGTGTCCCCCAGAGGAGCTAGCACTTATTAGCAACACCCAGTGCCAGGTGTTGCTAATCTCTCAGCAGTCCTCCAGCTGGGTAGGCATTACTGTTGCATTATAATCTGCATTTTACAAATGAGCCTACTGAGCTCAGAATGGCTAAGTGGCATGCCCAAATTCCCACAGGTAGTAAGTGGCAGAGCTAGAGGTTTAGAAAATCAACTGGGAATATAAACTAAAATTATAAATAATTTCATTAGGAAATTACATACAAAGGGGTAAAAATTACAGGAATACAATTACATATAAAAGTGATATATGTGTAATTTATGATGCTCTATAATAAAATGAATACTCATGAATTCACCACAAACTTAGGAAAACCACACCACCAATGCCATTCAATCTCCCTGTGTGCTCTTCTCTGACCCTATTCTCCTGGCTTCCTGCCCCCAAATAGCCACTATCCTGACGTCTTCTAATCCTTTCGATTTTCTTTAATATTTTGTCTCAGAAGTATGTGTCTCTGGTTTTACTAGACTCTGAAATTTATAAAAATGGAAAGATATTTACATTTCTCCTGTGGCTTGCTTTATTCATTTAAAATTGCCTGTGAGATTCATCGTGTTGCGGTGTGTACTTGCAGTTCTTTTTTCACTGATCTATAGAATTCTATTATATGAATGTGCTCAAATTACTCCTCCATTTTCCTTTTAAGGAACAGTGGGCTTTTTACTAGTTTTTCACTATGACATGCAGTGCTGCTATAAATGTTTGTGTACATGACTCATGGTGCTTGTAAGAGTTTCTCTAGGGAATATATCCAGAAAAGAATAGTATTATAGGGAACGCAAATGTTCAGCTTTTCTTTTTTTTTCTTTTGAGATAGAGTTTTACTCTGTCTGTTGCCACTGTGAGCCTCCACGCCTGGCCCAAATGTTCAACTTTTACAAGACAGCTAATCTTTCCCTAAAGTAGTTGTATCAGTTTGTTTCCACCAGAGTACATGAGAATTTCCATTGTTCTACATCCTTACTATCATTTGAAATTGCTATAATTTTTTTCTTTTTTCGATAAAGAGTCTCTGTCACCCTGGGAAGAGTGCCATGGCATCAGCCCAATTCACAGAGACCTCAAATCCTTGTTAAAGTTTTCAGTTTTGCTTTTCTCTGCCTTCACACGTCCCGGTGGCAGCAGGTCCGGCCTTGACATGCAGAACGACGCCGGCGAGTTCGTGGACCTATATGTGCCGCGGAAATGCTCCGCTAGCAACCTCATCATCGGTGCTAAGGACCACGCATCCATCCAGATGAACGTGGCTGAGGTTGACAAGGTTACCGGTAGATTTAATGGCCAGTTTAAAACCTATGCTATCTGTGGGGCCGTTCGCAGGATGGGTGAATCAGATGATTCCATTCTTCGATTGGCCAAGGCTGATGGCATCGTTCTGACTGGAGAGAATCAGGGATGTGGAATGTATGCCATAAATAAATAGTGAAACCGCCCCCCCACCAAAAAAAATAAAGTTTTCAGTTTTTTTTTTTGCTCACTGCAACCTCAGTCTCTTGCTTCAGCCTCCCAAGTAGCTGGGAATATAGGTGCCCACCACTATGCCCAGTTAGTTTTTCTTTTTTCAGCAGAGACAGAGTCTCACTATTGCTCAGCTGGTCTCGAACTCCTGAGCTCAAGCAATCCACCAGCTTCAGCCTCCCAGAGTGCTAGGATTACAGGCATGAGCCACCATGCCCGGGCTTTGCCAGAACTTTAAATTTTGGCCAAACTAGTGAGTGTAAAATGGTATGTCACTGTTTCCTGGAAGTTTGTCAAATTTGCATAGGTTTTTAAGTTAGTGGCATTAAGTTGCATCACTTGGTGGGGCAGGGAAAGAGTATTCCAGGTGGGGAAAACCAGTTCAGAAAGGGTTCTGAGTCAGGTAAGAAGATGGTACATGTATGGAACACAAAAAAAACTAGTACAGATGGAGCATAATGCATTTACCCTGCCCCAGGTAACTAACTTCTCAGTACCTCATATCTTGGCTGATCTGACCTCTGGCATCTGCCAGACTTCACCTGCCAGTCCTGACCTCTTCTGACAAACCCTCAATTATTTCACCATGTGATGTTGATTGTGAAATCGTGTTTTTTGATTTTTTTGGGTTTTTTTTTGAGACAGAGCCTCAAGCTATATCCCTGGGTAGAGTGCCATGGCATCACAGCTCACAGCAACCTCTAACTCCTGGGCTCAAGCGAGTCTCCTGCCTCAGCCTCCCAAGTAGCTGGGACCACAGGCGCCCACCACAATGCCTGGCTATTTTTTGGTTGCAGCTGTCATTGTTGTTTTTGGCAGGCCCGCGCTGGATTCAAACCCACCACTTTAGGTGTATGTGGCTGGCGCCTTAGCCACTTGAGCCACAGGCACTGAGCTGTGAAATCGTGTTTTAATTTTAACCAAGGTGATTCAAACTAGGTAGCCTCAGAACCATTATAGATAGTGCAATGGTTATTGTTTTAAGCTACTAAGTTTTAGGATGGTTTGTTGTATAATCATAGATAACCAAAATAGTAGCCTCTTCTGCTACTATAGATCACTTTTACATTGGCATATACTTCCAAAAGTTTATTTTAAACTGTCTTTCTTACTGTTGCATCACTGATTTACTGTCAATTCCTCTTTGATTATAAAACAACTTTTAAACCACTGTTTGAAATGTATGTGGGCTCTCACATACAGTTCTGAAAGATGTGTGAGAATAAATTTTCAGGAATTTATTTTAGAACTAAAAATCAGCTTCAAAAATCTTTGGCCTAGAGCAGGAAGAGACCTTGTTAACTCAGCAACTGTGAATTGTGGTTATCTTTTTCCTTCCTTTGAGAAATATATTTGCTGATTGGGTGAGTCTAATAATCCAACTCGGGCTTTGTCCACTGGATTTCAGCATACAGACATTAAAAACAAAACCCAAGATAAAGATTTTAATAACGACGAAGGAAGTGAAGTTTGCCTTTGGCTCTCTATGGTAGCCAGATTTTGGTGATGGCTCCCAGCTAACCACACAAGCTGGTTTTTGCACCCTGTGTAATCCCTGCTCACAGTGAATATAAGTTGGCCAGTGATTGGTGCTAGCTGACAGAATGCTGAAGAAGGGATGCCTTTAAGAAGACTGGAAGTTTCTTCTTCATATCTCCTGGAATACTTACTTTGGCAACCCTGAGCCAATATGCCACCCTTCTACAGACTCCATAGAGAGGTTATGTGGAGGCTAGAGGCCCTGGGACCATATGGAGAGACAGAACAATCCAGCTGTCCTAGTGTCCCACTCAAGCCTCCAGATGACTCTAGTCTCAGTCATGTCACTGTAACTACATGACAGCTCCCAAGCAAGACCAGCAGAACAATGCAGCTGAGCTTGACAAACCCACAAAACCATTATAGATAGTGCAATGGTGATTGTTTTAAGCTACTAAGTTTTAGGATGGTTTGTTGTGTAATCATAGATTACCAAAATAGAAATTGATATTTGAAAGTGCAGCGTTGACATAGCAAGAATCTAAAACATGTGGCAGTAGGCAGAAGCTGAAGTAACCTTGTAGAAACTGTGAAGGCTAGAAGAAAACACTCACTCTTTGAAGCTTTTAGCCACCATATGTAAGTCTAGATACCCAGTGGGAAAGGCCACCTGGAACAGAGCGGTTTTGAGATACAAGGAAAAAGAGAAAGGTCCAACCTTCCTGCGATCCCTGTCAAGCTTCCATATGACTCTAGCTGAGGAGCCATCTTGCTTTCTAATTGCATGAGATAACCTGAGATCAGCTAAGGAGCTTCTCAACTGAGCTAAGTTCACTCACAGAACAATATCAGATAATAAAATAGTTGCTGTTCTAAGCTATTGAGTTCTGGCCATGTTTGTTACGCACAATAAAGAACTAAAACACTTCTGGCCTCTCGTTTTCATTATTCATCAACTCTTGATGTGCAATATGACCTCACGCTGCCCTATATATGTTCAGTACTCATAATGATAAAGTTCCACCTAAATTGGTCTTCCCTTTGGTGGTACAACAGATGGCTCTTAAGGTTTTCGCTTTGTAATCATGTGGCCCTTGGGTCAAATTCCTGTTCTTTTGCTTATTTACTGTGTAAACTTTGATAGGTCATTTAAGCATTTTGAAACTTTAATTTGTTTATCTGTCAAATAGGTGAAATGGTACTTGCCTTCTTACTGGCTTGTTAGGAGGATAAAACAACCATAAACATCTTTTTTTTTTTGAGATGGAGCCTCAAGCTATCCCCCTGGATAGAGTGCCATGGCATCACAGCTCATAGCAACCTCCAACTCCTGGGTTCAAGGGAGTCTGCTGCCTCCGACTCCCAAGTAGCTGGGACCACAGTCGCCCGCCACAACACCCGGCCATGTTTTGGTTGCAGCTATCATTGTTGTTTGGCGGGCCCGGGCTGGGGATTCGAACCCGCCACCTTGGGTGTATGTGGTTGGCGCCTTAGCCGCTTGAGCCACAGGTGCCGAGCCCATAAACATCTTGATTACTTTAAAGCTATAGAAGTAAGTGTGCCTTATTTTTATTAGATAATCTGTAATCAGCCATGGTAGCCTCCCAAAGACTACAACTTAGTCAAACTACCCTCCCTCTAAATCCCAGTTTATATCTGCAAAATTACTGGCTGACCACTGTCTACCCAAAGCAAGCAGGTTATAGTCCAAAGAGTCACCATGCACTTGGGTTACTGTTTTTAATCTATTTGTCTCCTACAATTGTTGGCTTGTATGTTTGCCAGTGCTTCTCAGACACTGCCCTTCACATGGAGACCTGCTTCATGTTATATTCCAAGCCATTGTCCTCAAGTTCTTTCTTTCTTTCTTTTTTTTTTATTGAATGGTAACTGTGTACATTAATGCACTTCTGGGGTACAGTGTGGTGTTTTCACAAACAATCCGAAATCATACAACCTGGTCTCACTCATCCATCACTAGCTGAGACTCCCCCACCCCTGAAAGTTTGTCAATTGTCAAGGAGCTACCTAATTTCAACCTTGTTCTTAGATAAAGTATACTCCTCAACTAGACTACAAAAGCCTTTTCTGGAGTTCAACTTCCAAGCAAGATGGAACAATATAGGCTGCATTTACTCTCCCACATGAAGCATCAACGACAACAAAAAGACAAAATATTTGAAAAAAGCAGTCTCAAGATAAAAAGATGTCAGGCAACAAAGAACAGTGATCCTGGGAGATAAGAAAAAAAGATCAATGCTATAATGTCCCAGCTTATTATACTGAGAGAGTTTGCAGGCCACAGTGCATGAAGGGGAACCCAGGTGAAGACAGGCAGATTTTCTGGGGGTGTATAATACATTAGATGTATGGCATATGGGTGTGGTGTATGGCAATAATAGAACAAAGGACAGGATAGGAGAAATGAAGGTCTACTATTGTACATCTGATAAGATGCAGTCAATAAACCCTAAAGCAAGAAAAAGAAAAAAGAGGTATAGCTAATAAGTTAACAGAAGAAGTAAAATAAAATTGTAAATACAATTAAACCTAACCACATCAGTAATTACTTCCATGAAAGGCAAAGATTGTCATAAAAAACAGACCTGGTCAGTGGGATGGCTGACCCCTGTGATCCCAGTGCTTTGGGAGGCTGAGGTGGAAGGATTTTTTTTTTTGAGAAAGGGTCTCATTCTGTCACCCTGGGTAGAGTGTAATGGTGTCATAGTTTACAGCAACCTTAAACTCTTCGGCTCAACTAATCCTCTTGCCTCAGCCTCCTGAGTAGCTGGGACTACAGAAGCTGGCTAGGACCCGACCTGGCTAGTTTTTCTATTTTTAGTAGAGATGGGCTCTTGCTCTTGCTCAGGCTGGTCTCAAACTTCTGAGCTTAAGCAATCCACCCACCTTTGAATCCCAAAGTGCTAGGTTTACAGGTCTGAGCCACTGCGCCTGGCCTTTGAAAGGATCTTTTGATGCCAAGAGTTTAAGGCTAGCCTGGGCAATATACCGAGATCCCATCTCTACTAAAAATAGAAAAATTAGCTGGAGGCATACCACACCTGTAGTTTGAGCTGGTAGGGAAGGTGAGGTGGGAGGATCATATGAGCTCAGGCATTTGAGGTCGTAGTGAGTTATGATCATGCTACTGAACTCTAGCCTGGGTGACAGAGTTATACCCTGTCTCTTTTATTGATTAAATGAAATAGGTTTCCTATAGGCAGAATGTGCCTGGGTCTTGATTTGTTGTTGTTGTTGTTTAGATGGGGTCTCACTCTGTTTCCTGGGATAGACTGCAGTGGTGTCATCACAGTTCACTGCAACTTCACACTCCTGGGCTCAAGTGATCCTGCTGCCTCAGCCTCTCAAGTAGTTGGGACTATAGGTTTTGGCCACTATACTTGCCCACTTTTTTTATTGGCCTCAAGTGATTCTCACACCTTGGCCTCCTAAAATGCTGGGATTATAGGTGTGAGCCACAGCCCTGTGCAGGCCTGCCAATTATTAAATGTGAAAACTTTAGGCTGGGTGCCTGTAGCTCAGTGGTTAGGACACCAGCCACATGCTTCAGAGCTGGTGGGTTTGAACTTGGCCTTGGCCTGCTAAACAAACAAACAAAAAAATAGCTGGATGTTGTGGCGGGCACCTATAATCTTAGCCACTAGGGAGTCTGAGGCAAGAGAATAGCTTGAGCCCAAGAGTTTGAGGTTGCTGTGAGCTGTGAGCCCATGGCACTCTACCGAGGGCAATAAATTTTTTTTTTTAATAATTTACTCTTTTATTTATTTATTTTGTATTTTTAGAGTTTTTGGCCAGGGCTGGGTTTGAACCTGCTGCCTCTGGTATATGGGGCCAGCGCCTTACTCCTTTGAACCACAGGCACTGTCCAAAATTTTTTTTTTTTAAATTGAAAGCTTTAACAAGTTATTTAAAGTGTCTAAGTCGCAGTTTCTTTGTCTTAGATGGTAAATTGTGAAGAGCAAATGCACATGGAGTTTTTAGCTATTATCTTTATTGTTATTATTGTTATCATGTGTCTTATCTGGAGTTTAGATCTGCAGAGCAAAAGAGGGTCTGGATGGGACTGGGAAAAAACCATGTGATTCACAAATAGCTAGTGTAGGAACTGGTTGGTCTGGTAAACACTCTCAATTGTACCTCCGATCTTGTTCAATCTCATTTTTTTTTTTTGAGACAGAGCCTCAAGCTGTCGCCCTGGGTAGAGGGCCACGGCATCACAGCTCACAGCAACCTCAACTCCTGGGCTCAGGCAATTCTGCTGCCTCCACCTCCCAAGTACCTGGGATTATAGGTGCCTGCTAAAATACCCAATTATTTTTTGGTTGCAACTGGCATTGTTTGGTGGGCCCTGGCTGGATTCAAACCCGCCAGCTCAGGTTATGTGACTGATGGCTTAGCTGCTTGAGCCACAGGTGCCTAGCCACAATCTCATTTTTTATTTAAAAAGATATTCCTGCTCCTTAAGAGAGTACTTATGAATGCCTTGGGCATTAAAAGCCTGACTTATCATTATCAATAAATTATGCTGATAAAAGGATTTATTTAAATAACTGGAAATGTCTACAATTTATACTACTCAGGGAAAAAGAATCTTTAAAACATTCAGTGTACATCCCTGGAATCTAGAGCAGTAATTAATTCAAAATATTTTATTAACCTATGGCACAAAGTGAAATTTAAGACAATACTAATCAAATGATCAGGTTGTGAATTTTTTTGGCTGGTGTGTAGTCTTTTGAAGTTGATGTTCCTCTTGGCTGAACTGCTGAACAGAGAGATTACTGGAGTGACTATTTCCTCAATTCCCTCCATTTCTTGAAGGAGAAATGACTTATTACCAGGCTAGATGCATGAGAGAGAAGTTAAGTCATTACACAGGGTGGATGCCTTAGGGCATCGAGGCTTAGTTTCTTTTTTCTTTTTTTGAGACAGAGCCTCAAGCTATCCCCCTGGGTAGAGTGTTGTGGCATCACAGCTCACAGCAACCTCCAACCCCTGGGCTCAAGCGAGTGTCCTGCCTCAGCCTCCCAAGTAGCTGGGACTACAGGCGCCTGCCACAA
>CAUYQV010038337.1:0-10820 GCA_963574575.1 Galagoides demidoff | reverse complement strand
TGGCGGGCGCCTGTGGTCCCAGCTACTTGGGAGGCGGAGGCAGGAGACTCGCTTGAGCCCAGGAGTTGGAAGTTGCTATGAGCTGTGATGCCATGGCACTCTACCCAGGGGGATAGCTTGAGGCTCCGTCTCAAAAATAAATAAATAAATAAATAAATAAAAATAAATAAGTAAATAAAATAAAAAATACCAACCTTCAGTATATTCCTTGGTACCATCCAGAGGATCAACCCAGACGACAAGCTAAAAGGAGAAAGGGAGAAACAAAGAACACATCTAAATCAAGCATACAAAATCTCCAAAACAGATTTAAATAGATTAAAACTACTCTTTTTCTTTTTTCTTTTTGAAATTATGGATGGTTTAAACCAGCACCATGTGTTTTGTAATAGCCAAAAAACATTCTTGGCCAGGTGCGGTGGCTCATGCCTGTAATCCTAGCGCAATCACGGGTGAATTGCTTGAGCTGACATGTTCCTGACCGGCCTGAACAAAAAGTAAGACCTTGTATCTACTAAAAATAGGAAAAACTGAAGCAAGAAGATCACTTGAGCCCAAGAGTTGGAGGTTGCTGTGACCTATGACGCCACTGCACTTTATCCAGGGCAATAGCTTGAGAATCTGTCTCAGAAAATAAAAACAAGAACCTTCTTGTGTCATAATCATAAAAAGTTCATTTAAAGTAGAGAAAAGTGGCTCAGCGCCCATAGCTCAGTAGTTAGGGCACCGGCCACATGCACTGGGACTGGTGGGTTCAAACCTGGCCTGCCAAACAACGACATCAACAACAAAAATAAAGCCGGGCCTTGTGGCAGGTACCTATAGTCCCAGCTACTTGGGAGGCTGAGGCAAAAGAATTGCTAAAGCCCAAGAGTTGGAGGTTGCTGTGAGCTGTGACGCCACAGAACTCTACCAAGGGCAACATAGTGAGGCTCTGTCCCCCGCCACAAAAAAAAAATGGAGAAAAGTCTGATTTAAGAATTTTATTTATTTATTGTTTTTTTTCTTTTTTTTTTGAGACAGAGTCTCACTTTGTTGCCCTCAGTAGAGTGCCGAGCATCACAGCTCACCACAACTTCAATCTCTTGGCTCAGCCTCCCAAGTAGCTAAGACTACAGGTGCCCACCACAATGCCTGGCTATTTTTTTTTTTAGACAGAGTCTCGCTCTATTGCCCTGGATAGAGTGCGTGTCATAGCTCACAGCAACCTGGGTATGTGTTGTTGGCACCCTAATCACTGAGCTATGGGTGCTGAGTCTGATTAAATACTTTTATTTTATTTTTTATGTATTTATTTATTTTGAGACAAAGCTGTCATCCTGGATAGAGTGCCATGGCATCATAGCTCATAGCAACCTCCAACTCTTGGGCTTAAGCGATTCTCTTGCCTCAGCCTCCCAATAGCTAGGACTACAGGCACCCGCCACAATGCCCAGCTAATTTTTGGTTGCAGTTGTCATTGTTGTTTGGCAGGCCCAGGCTGGATTCCAATATGCCAGCTCCAGTATACATGGCTGGCGCCCTAGCTGCTGAGCTACAGGTGCCAAGCCTATTTTTTTATTTTTTGAGACACAGTCTTCCTTTGTCACCCTTGGTACAGTGCCATGGCCTCATAACTCACAGCAACCTCAAACTCTTGGGCTCAATAGATTTTCTTGCCTCAACCTCCCAAGTAGCTGGGACTCTAGGCATCTGCCACAATGCCCGGCTATTTTTTGTTGTTGTTGTTGTTGCAGTTGTCATTGTTGTTTAGCTGACCCAGGCTAGGTTCGAATCTGCCAGCTTTGGTGCATGTGGCCAGTGCCTTAACCACTGTGCTATGGGCACCGAGCCCAGCTTTTCATTTTATAGGATAATTTTATTTCTTTCTTTTACCATGGGGGGAAAAAAAAAGATTAATAGAAGAATTAAGTATAAAAATGGACCATACATCTTCTTCTTTAATAGTACTGTACTGTGTTGGGCATGGCTGCTTCAGTATTTCCTCCCACTGACCATCTTCAATCAGCTCTTGATCCACTTCCTCAGAAGGCAGATCCTAAAGCAGAGATAACACCAAGGTAACAGAAACTGGTGAGTGTTTAGAGTACACTTTGTATCAGAAACAGAAGAAATGCTATATAACAGTTTTTCTTAGTCCTTTCTGTTTACTATTTAGGTTTAGAGCAGCGGTTCTCAACCTTCCCAATGCCATGGCCCTTCAATACAGTTCCTGTGGGTTGCAACCCACAGGTTGAGAACTGCTGATTTAGAGCTTTCAAAGAAAACCTAATGAAATTGCAAAAACAACCATATAGGACTCATCAAATTTTAAATGGTCCCAACTTCATTGTCCTGAACAAGGCTTGGAAAGAAAAAAATTTTAGGGTGGTGACTGTGGCTCAAAGGAGTAGGGCACCAGCCCCATATATTGGAGGTGGTGGGTTCAAACCCAGGGCTGGCCAAAAACTGCGAAAAAAAAAAAAAAATTTTTAAGTATTATTAAACTAAATAGTGGTTCTGACAGCAGATACTTCTAATCTCTCAATTAACATGAGATGTTAATTCCTTTCACCTTCAAAGTGTTCTAGTCTTTGGAGAAGTATGCAAACAAGGCTAATTTTAAAAACAAATAAACAACAACAACAAATCCCATTTTAATCCCAAATTCTGAAACTGCTCAAAGTATAGTTTGTATGCTGGGTATTGCAACAGTAACTATATCTCCTATGGCCAAGGGGCTGAGAAATGGACCAAAATATTTTAAAATCAGATATTTCCTCCAAGGTCCAATTTATAATAATTATTTTTGTGGTTAATAGACATAATGGTTGAAATCATAATAGTGGTATAAAAATTATTAAAGTCTTAGTTATAAATATATATAGTAAACAGGGATTAAAAAATAGTATGTCTCTGGCAACTCTTACCTCTTCCCCTATAATTGTTAGTTTGGGGAATTTCCGTGCTAGGGAAGAACATATGCTCATCTGTACCAGTCGATCAGCTTTGGTCTGCAAGTCTGTTGCACAGGTCTGTAACAAATTTAGCACATTTTATTTTTTAGCTAATTTTTTTGATTGCTTTTTAAGGATGGGGTCTTGCTCAGTGGCTAAGGCTGCAGTAGAGTGGCACAATCATAGCTCATTGCAACCTTAAACTCCTGGGCTCAAGCAATCCTCCCAAATAGCTAAAACACTACCATGCCTGGGTAATCTTTTTTTTTGAGACAGAGCCTCAAGCTGTCACCCTGGGTAGAGTGCTGTCGCATCACAGCTCACAGCAATCTCCAACTCCTGAGCTCAAGCGATTCTCCTGCCTCCACCGCCTAAGTGGCTGAGATTACAAGCGCCTACCACAACGCCCAGCCATTTTTTGAATTGCAGCTGTCATTGCTGTTTGGCGGGCCCAGGCTGGATTCAAAATCGCCAGCTCAGGTGTATGTGGCTGATACCTTAGCCACAGGCGCCGAGCCCATTGTCTCACTTTGTAACCTCCGGTAGTGTCACGCCTCACAGCAACCTCCAACTTGTGGGCTTATGTGGTTTTCTTGTGTCAGCCTCCCAAGTAGCTAGGACTACGGGTACCCACCACAACTCCTATTTGTTTTTTAGAGATGGGGTCTCCTTCTTGCTCAGGCTGGCCTCAAACTCCTGAGCTTAAGCAATCCACCTGCCTAACCCTCCCAAGTGCTGGGATTACAGGTGTGAGCCACAACGCCCAGCCTATATACCATCAGTTTTTAGGTTCATAGAACTGAACATCAAATGAGTCAACTAGTTTCTTGCCGTGGTTTTTTCTAAGGATTAATAGTAGTTAAAGTTGGGAATGGAACTTTTAAATAATTTAGAACATTTTCTTCTCCACTGTGTGTGTGTGTGTGTATATATATATATATATATATATTTTTTTTTTTCCTTCTGATATAGGGTCTTGTTCTATTGTTTAGGCTAGAGTGCACGGGCATCATCATAATTCACTGCAGCCTCTAACTTCTGCACTCAATTTCTGGTCTCAGCCTCCCTTGTAGCTGGGACTATAGGTATTGACCGCATTGAGCTAATTTTTCCTATTTCTTTGTAGAGAGGAAGCCTCATCCTGTTGCCCATGCTGGTCTTGAAATTCTGGTCTCCAGTGCTTCGGCCTCTCAAAATGCTAGGTTTATAGGGATCAGTCACTGTGCTTGGCCAGAAATTCCTTTTATAACATCTCTAGACATCAATTTTTTGCTTAAACAGGTAAAGAGATAGAAATTTATAACTTTTTTTCTTTTCTTTTCTTTTTCTTTTTTTTTTTTTTTAAGAGATAGAGTCACACTTTGTTGCCCTGGGTGGAGTGCTGGGGTGTAACCTCAAACTTTTAGGTTCAAGTGATCCTGTTGCCTCAGCCTTGCAAGTAGCTAGGACTACAGGCGCCTGCCATAATGCCAGGCTATTTTTCTTTTTAGAGACAGGGTCTTCCTTGTGCTCTATCTGGTCTTGAACTCCTGAGCTCAAGCAATCCACGAGCCTTGGCCACCCAGAGTACTAGGATTACAGGCATGAACCACCATGCCCAACCCAGGAAATTTGTAACTTTTCAAGGCAACTTTAAATATAATATTTTGTTCTTTGAAAGGTACTCTGTTTTTTTTGAGATGGAGTCTCAAGCTGTTACCCTGGGTAGAGTACCCTGGCATCATAGCTCACAGCAATCTCCAACTGTTGGGGTCAAAAGATCCTCTTGCCTTTTTTTCTATTTTTAGTAAGAGGGGGCCTTCTTACCTTTGCTCAGGCTGGTCTCAAATTCATGAGCTCAAGCTATCCACCCATCTAATCCTCCCAGAGTGCTAGGATTATAGGCGTGAGCCACCAAACCTGGCCTTGAAAGGTATTCTTTATATGGATTCTTCTATAACTTCCCCTCAATAACCTAATCATAATAACTCAAGAGTCCTCAAGACAATTCACTGGTTGCATAGAAAGAATTTTTTTTTTTTGAGACAAAGTCTAAAGCTGTCACCCTAGGAAGAGTGCAGTGGCATCACAGCTCACAGCACCCTCCAACTCGGGATCAAGCAATCCTCTTGCCTCAGTTTTTCTATTTTTTTAGTAGAGACATGGTCTTGCTTTTTGCTCTGGCTATTCTCAAACTGGTGAACTCAAGCTATGCACCCACCTCAGCCTCCCAGACAGCTAGGATTACAGGCATGAACCACCATGCTATGGGCACCAAGCCCCTTTTAACGATTTATTTACTTATTTTTTGAGACAGAGTCTCAGTCTCAAGCTGTTGCCCTGGGTAAAGTGCCGTGGCATCATAGTTCACAGCAACCTCAATCTTTTGGATTCCAACAATCCTCTTGCTTCAGCCTCCCTAGTAGCTGGGACTACAGGCACTCACCACAATGCCTGGCTAGTTTTTCTATTTTTAGTAGAGACACTATCTCACTCTTACTCACACTGGTCTCAAATTCTTAAGCTCAGGCTGTCCACCTGCCAAAGTGCTAAGATTATGTGCGTGAGCCACTGCGCCCAGGCTATAGTGACATTTAACATTTAGCTCACCTGTGGGACCCTCACTCATTCATATGCCAGATACTCATGCTAATGAAAGACCCAGTGGAGGGCGGCGCCTGTGGCTCAAAGGAGTAGGGCACCGGCCCCATATGCCACAGCTGGCCGGTTCAAACCCAGCCCCAGCCAAAAACTGCAAAAAAAAAAAAAAAAAAAGACCCAGTAGAAAATTTTGCAATTGACAGCTTTGACTTCCTTTTTTAGTTTGCTTTCAGATGACTGTGATATGTTACAATTTATATATGCCTGCTTAGGTAGATTTATAGTTTATATTATCTTAAATAGTAACATTTTAACAATACTTTGCAATGATACAGGGAGTAAACATAAAAATCAAACTCTTTTATATCACAGTGAAGTTCCTGTATATGTCAATGCAAAGTACTATTTTGCTACAATGTAAGCTCCACAAAGGAATTTTATTCTCTAAAGAATTGTGCCTGCACACAGAAGGTGCTCTATAAGTTTCTGTTGAATCAAACTACTTAAAAGAATTGTTGAATTTGAAGGTTAGTAATAGGCTAGGAGCAGTGGTTCATGCCTGTAATCTTAGCGCTCTAGGAGGTGGAGGCAAGTGGATCACTTGAGCTCAGGAGTTTGAGACCAGCCTGAACAAGATCAAGGCCCTATCTCTACTTTTTTTTTTTTAATTTTACTACAGGTGCCCGCCACAACAGCTGGCTATTTTTTGTTACAGTTGTCATTGTTGTTTTAGCTGGCCCAGGCCAGATTCAAACCTGCTAGCCTCTGTGTATGTGGCTGATGCCATAACTACTGTGCTATGGGCACTAAGCCAAGCCCCTCTCTCTACTAAAAATAGAAAAACTAGCAGGGCATCAAGGCAGGCATCTGTAGTCCCAGCTATTAGGGAGGATGAGATAAGAGGATCGCTTAAAATCAAGAATTTGAGGTTGCTCTGAGCCAAGATGACACCATAGCACTCTACTTAGGGTGACAGAGTAAGACTCAGTCTCAAAAAAAAAAAAAAAAGAAAAAAGATTAGTTACATATCAAGTTTATAGATAAGTGCTGAACAGAAATAAATAAAGGGATAAGGAAAGCCATTCAACTACACGAGGAATGCTATCCCAATTCTTTTCTTTTCCATGATGTATATTAATATTTCCTGCTTTTTCTATTCACATAGTGTGAGACCTCATCATTGATACCTTGTGTGACAATCTATATTACACTGTTTTTTAAAAAATCAGATACTGGCTGGGTGCAGGGGGTTACACCTGTAAATCCAGCACATAGGAGGCTGAGGCAGGAGGACTATTTGAAACCAGGAGTTTGAGACCAGCCTGGGCAACATAGTGAGACCCCCAGTGAGACACCCCATCTCTAAAAAAATTTAAAAATGACCTGAGTTGGCTCAGCACCTGTGGCTCAAGTGGCTAAGGCGCCAGCCACATATACCTAAAGTGGCAGGTTTGAATCCAGCCCGGGCCCACCAAACAATAATGATGGCTGCAACCAAAAAAATAGCTGGGCGTTGTGGCGGGCGCCTGTGGTCCCAGCTACTTGGGAGGTAGAGGCAGGAGACTCGCTGGAGCCCAGGAGTTGGAGGTTGCTGTGAGCTGTGAGGCCACGACACTCTACCCAGGGGGACAGCTTGAGGCTCTGTCTCAAAAAAAAAAATGAGCTGAGTGCAGAGTATACATCTATAGTCCCAGCTACTTCAGAGGCTAAGGTAGAAGGCTCCCTTGAGCCCAGGACACTGGAGGCTGCAGCAAGCAGATCCCTGCTCTCCAGCCTGGGTGACAGAGGAAGGCCCTGTTTCTTAAAAAAATAAAAAGGAAAAACATAAGGTATCAATAGGTAGATATAAAGTAGAAGTACCTGAACAGTATAGAGGACAACAAGAATATTTCATTTTTTCTAACATAGACACTAAGGCCTGATTCAGTGGCCCATGCCTATAATCCCTAGCACTCTGGGAGACCAAAGCAGGTAGATTGCCTGAGCTCAGCAGTTTGAGAACAGTCTAAGCAAGTGGGAGACCTCCTCTCTAAAAATAGCCAGCCTATAGTCCCAGCTACTTGGGAGGCTGTGGCAAAAGAATCACTTGAGCCCAAGAGTTTGAGGATGCTGTGAGCTATGATGCCACAGCACTCTACCCAGGTGACAGAGTGAGACTCTGTATAAAAAAAAAAGTGATCTTCCCGCCTCTGCCTCCCAAGTAGCTGGGACTATAAGCATACAACACACCACACATGGCTAATTTTTCTATTTGTCATAGATATGGGTCTTATTCTTGCTCAGGCTGGTATTGAACTCTAGGACTCAAGTGATCCTCTCTCTCTGGCCTCACAAAGTGCTAGGATTATACACAGTTCTGACAATTAAGTTCTCAAACTTACCACTATTGGCCACCCTGTACAAACAACTTGGTGAGATTTTATAACCTTGGTATATGACTGTGTCCCAGCTGTGTTCGTGTTAATATGTGATGTCTTGCTGAGTGGCATTCATGTTGTCTTTGGGTGTTTTTGTGTACCATCCTGAGAATGTCAGAGCTTATAAAGCAACAAACAAACATTAAATTTTTTTTTTGAGTGCTGTAGCATCACAGCTCACAGCAACCTCAAACTCTTAGGCTTACAGGACTCTCTTGCCTCAGCCTCCCAAGTAGGTAGGACTATAGGCACCCGCCACAATGCCCAGCTATTTTATTGTTATAGTTGTCACTGTTGTTTGGCAGGCCTGGGCCGGGTCCTGCCAGCATCGGTGTATGTGGCTGGTGCCCTCACCACTGAGGTACAGGTGCCAAGCCAAAATTAAATTTCTTGTTATACTTGGCAAGACTGGAAGTGGAATCAGGGGCATGATTAGTCCAAGTTTATGGGGACAATGCTATGAAGAAAACAGCAGTGTACAAACGGATTAAACTTTTTTTTTTTTTTTTTTGAGACAGAGTCTCACTATGTTACCCTTGGTAAAGTGCCATGGCATCCCACCTCACAGCAACCTCAAACTCTGGGCTTAAGCGATTCTCTTGTCTCAGCCTCCCAACTAGCTGGGACTCCAGGCACCTGCCACAACATCTCACTATTTTTCATTGCAGTTGTCATTGTTGTTTAGCTGGCCTGGGCCAGGTTCGAACCTGGCACCCTCAGTGCATGTGGCTGGCGCCGTAACCACCGTGCTACCGGCACCGAGGCGGATGAAACATTTTTTTGAGTGGAGAGAAAGCATCACTGTTGAAGAGAGTCAAAAAGGCCAAGAATGAGCAGAAGTCACTGGTGAGATTGTGCATCAGAATCATCAGCTGACCGTGAGAAACACAGCAGACCAAGTAAACATCATTGGAGAGACAGGGAAATGTTAACTGAAAATCCTGGATCTTACATCACAACAATGCATCAGCTCACATGGCCCTGTCTCTGAGGGAGTTTTTAGCCAGTAAATAAATAACCGTAATCGACTGCCTACTCACCTGTTCTGGCCCCCAGTGACTTTTTTCTTTACCAAAGAAAAAGGAAATATTTAAAGGAAGACATTTTGAAAACATCAGGACAGTAAGGATAATATAACAACAGTTTTGATGGCCAATCCAGAAAAAGAGTTCCAAAATTTCTTTGACAGGTGCACTAGGTGCTGGCATTAGTGCACAGCTTCCCAAGGAGAGTACTTTGGAGGTGACCATAGTGATATTTAGCAATGAGGTATGCAGTACTTTTTCTAGAATGAGTTCATGAGCTTAATTGTCAGACCACTTGTACATACGTGCTATTATACCCTGCCTGATAAACATGTTTTCTGAGATTTTTTTTTTTTTTTTTGAGACAGAGTCTCAAACTTTGTCACCCTGAGTAGAGTGCTCTAGCATCATAGCTCACAGCAACCTCTAACTCTTGGGCTCAAGTGATCCTCTTGTCTTTTCTATTTTTTTTACACTTTTTTTTTTTTCTTTTTTGAGACAGAGCCTCAAGCTGTCCCCCTGGGTAGAGTCCTGTGGCATCACAGCTCACAGCAACGTCCAACTCCTAGGCTCAAGCAAGTCTCCTGCCTCCCAAGTAGCTGGGACCACAGGCACCTGCCACAACACCTGGCTATTTTTTTATTGGTTGCAGTCATCATTGTTGTTTGGCGGGCCGGGGCTGGATTCGAACCCACCACCTTAGGTGTATATGGCTGGCAACTTAGCCACTTGAGCCATAGGCGTGGAGCCAGGTTTTCTATTTTTAATAGAGACTGGGTTTACTTTTGCTCAGGCTGGTCTTGAAGTCGTGAGCTCAAGCTATCCATCTGCCTTGGCCTCCCAGAGTGCTAGGATTACAGGCGTTGAGCTACCATGCCCAGCCACCATGTTTTCTATAGTATCCTCATCCAGAAAAATTTTTAGACAGTATATGCAATAAGTTTTTAACACGGTCTATGATTTTATGATTAAAGAGAAAGTACAGAGCCAGGAACTGAGTCCTATGAGTCTTATGACCTACCAACAATGATCCTTGACCAGACTGAAAATGAATCATGAATTTAGATTTCTGGGTAATGTTATCAACACATCTAACAGTGTGGCTCAGGATGGGAGCTGTCATCTATGTAACTGAGAATAGTTTAAACTTTTTTTTAAATGGAAAATAAGAGACTATAACGAATGTTTTGCTGAAATTAAAATACTCTCTATATTAGCCCCAATAAAACTATTAAAAAAGGAAATGTAACTTATTTCACTTGTTCTTATATTCACATGTTCTGCTAATTTTTTTATTTTATTATTATTAGACAGACTCTCACTCTGTCACCCAGCAAAGAATGTCATGGCATCATAGCTCACAGCAATCTCAAACTCTTGGGCTTGAGCAATCCTCCTGCCTCAGTCTTTGGAGTAGCTTGGACTAGAGGAGTCTACCACTATGCCCAACTATTTTTTTATTTTTCTTTTGGAGACAGAGTCTCAAGCTGTCACTCTGGGGAGAGTGCCATGGCATCATAGCTCACAGCAACCTCAAACTCTTGGGCTTAAGCAATTCTCTTGCCTCAATTCTCTGGGTATTTTTTGGTTGTAGTTGTCATTGTTGTTTGGCAGGCCTGGGCTGGATTTGAACCTGCAGCACTAGTCTATGTGGTTGGCACCCTAGCTGCTGAGCTACAGGTGCCAAACCTAGTTTTTGTTTTGTTTTGTTTTGTTTTTTATTTTTTTTGAGACAGAGCCTCAAGCTATCCCCCTGGGTAGAGTGCTGTGGTATCACAGCTCACAGCAACCTCCAACTCCTGGGCTCAAGCGAGTCTCCTGCCTCCGCCTCCCAAATAGCTGGGACCACAGGCACCTGCCAC
>CAUYQV010038335.1:0-33296 GCA_963574575.1 Galagoides demidoff | reverse complement strand
GCTGACTTCTTTTTCTGAACCCAGCCTGCTCACACCCTAGTGAAAGGCCACGTTACCCACACAGAACCTGGACTCCACTTCCTTTCGTTCCTGTCCCAGAATAACCTCTCATTTTTGCTCCTGAAACTCAGAGTTGGGAGGAAAGTATTTCAGGCAGAGGAAACAGAATCTGCAAGGTCCGCCTGGGCAACTCCTAAAAAATCTCTGAAGCTTTCCGTGCCCTCCCCCGGTGCCAGCTGCAGTTAACCTCTCACTCTCTCACACCGTCTGCATTTCTCCTGGAGCGAACACCACTCTAACCCTTGTTCAGCTGTGTACTTGTCTCTCCATAGACTGCAAGCTCCTTATGGGCAGGGGTTGCATCTTGCTTATCTTTGCCTTCTGAGTTGAACTAACCTCTTACCTTGGCCTTCCTCCTCCACTGCCCCAAGTCTCCTCCTGATGCATTTCCCCTCTCCCTGCCCACCATGACCACTTAACTTACGAGATATATTTTTCTGATTTGTTGAATTTCTTCTCCAGGTACTTGGCTGATGTCTTGCTGGGGATCTTCACCATGGAGAGCTCTTTGTTGTAACGAGTCAGGTTGCAGGGTGTCCTGCAGAGACAGTAATTGCTGTCCTTTTCTGCCAGCAGACCTGCAGGGGAGAGGGGGGAGGGGCTTAGTCAGGTATTGGAGCTGTGATTGGCAGCTGGATTCCAGCCGCTGGAAAGTGAGATGGAAGGAGGTGTAGGGATTGTTGAGCTAGGGCAACTGTGTGTTTGCCTTAGGTTGGTCTTGTTTTCCTTCTGCTTCCTTTTACTGCCATCTCACTTCTAAAAAGTTGTCGAAGTGTCACCACTTTTGCAGAATTAAGAGGATTCCCAGCCTCTTCAACTTGCCAGGACTCTCTCCTCTGCGTCGAGCCTCAGTGTTCTCATCCACAGAATGGGCCACCATTAAAGCAGACATGGAAGACTGTTTTACCTGACAGCCAGGGCTCCGTGGTTTTCCAGCTGGGGCTCCCTCCTAGCCAATGCCTAACTCCCTTGCCTGCTGGCCTAGGACGGAGGCAAGGATCCTCAATATCCAGCTTCCGGAACTCTTCCTCCTTCTCCTTTCTTTTTCCACTTAGATGATGTGGTTTAATGCACCACCTTCCTCTGACAGAGAGAAGGGGCAGAACCCTTCTTGATCAAACATCAGCTAGGCTCATCCAGCCCTCTTGTCATCTAGGCCTTGACCTTGGATCCCATCCTTGCTGGGCCCATCTAGCTCAGTTTTAGCAAGACTCCTGCTAAAGTCAGTGTAGAGAGAGTCCCCTACCTTAGATATCTGATTGCGTGGTCTGCCTTCAACAAGAATCCTAAGTTAGTTTAGCAAGAACCCCCTACCATGGATGAGACATCATCTCTCCAGGTAATTTCCCATCTACTAACCCGGTACCCTGCTTGATGGCTGAGTCCCCAGCTATCTCTGCTGTAATCCGAGTTGAACCCTGTCTCTGTCCCCTATTGTAACAGTCTCAACATCTGTGCAGTAGCCCTGAGTACAGTCTGCCTATTTTAACAAGAGTCATAAGAGTTTTTTTCTTTGACCCACCCACCCCGTCCTCCAGTGACCTCAGTTATTTCTGGCGTCCCTTGTTTATTATTGAGTCTTTGCACCCATTGGAAGTCACCCTGTCTCTTCTCAGCCTGGCCTCCCCTCTCTAGTCCTCTTGGGAGCATCTGGGCCGGAGGCCAGCGCTGCCCCACTTTGCTCCAGCAAGTGCAGCTGCTGAACAAACTCAAGTGCACGTTGTTTAAAATTCCCTCTGCTGCTTTTGATTATAAACCACTTCTGGGGTCCAGAGAGAGCCAGGCCTGTGGAATGGGTCTAGCTTGGGGGCTGCAGCATCTCTGTGCCATTTCCCTCCCTGATGGTTTTCCAGCTGGGGATCCAGCCCAGGAACTCTAACCACAAACGCCCAGCAGGGCTCTTGGAGAGGAGGAGGGGCTGCTCTGTGCCTCCCATTTGCACACATGGAACGAAAACCTGGTCTCACCTGGCCTGTCTTCCCTCACATCCCTGGGTCTCAACACAGCATGGGAAAGATGGGACTGCTTCGGAATAACCTTGTCCTCCTGTGGACTCCACTAGAGTGTGTAAGGGGAGGTGTCACCAAACTCCATTGTCCATCCTCTCTCCATCTTTATTCTCTCCCCTGCATTCCTGAGCACCCCTTCCCTCTGAAATCCGTTCCTCCACCTCTACCTCTGGACCTCCCTTCTCCCCTTGGTCCCTTTTCCCGCCTTCATCCCTTGCACCAATTGCCTCCCATTCTTCTCTTTCTCCTCCTCTCCATCTCCCTCTCCTATCTCTCCATCCTGCTCAGCCTCTTTCTTCTCACCTGGCTCTGTCTTCTCCTACCCATTCTCCTCCTCCCTTCCAGATGACCTCTATGATCTCAATCTCAGGCCCTTGGCCCCTTCATTCCCTCTGCCTCCCCCAACCCCCGTACTGACCTAGAGCAGGCTCTGCACACTCCTTGTGCTGCTCAGGGGTACAGAAAGGGGCATCCCCTGCAAAGAAGAAACACCACGAGAGTTACTCAGGCAGGGACATTCCTGTCTCCAGCACCTCCCCAGTTTGGGCTTGGGGAAGTGAGTGTCTTCTGGTACCAGCAGGGGCAGCAGCTTGCCAGTGGACAGTCAGAGGGAGCCATGCATCAGAGGATACCTAGAGCCAGGAGATTCAGTTCTGATCTGCTGTGTGAGCTTGGGCAGACCGTTAACCTCACTGAGCAGGGGACAGCAGGATGTGCCTGGCTAACCAGCTTCTGTGGGAGACAGGTGAGCTTGCCTTCAGGACTGACACTGGGGAGGTGGTGGTAAGTACCTTCTAAACCTGGGCCATCCTCACATCCTTTAACCCCAACAGGTACCCTTTGAAGTAGAAAATACTATATCCCTTTTAACCATGAGAGATTGGGGCTTAAGCATCCCACCTTCCTAGGACACCGGAGCTGGAAGTGATGGAGCCAGGCTTTGCACATGGGTCTCTGATCTGGAGGCCGGGGTTCTTGTCAGCAAAATCAAACTGCTGTTTGGGAGGAAGGGTTGCTTTCTGTTTCCGCCTTGCTTTGCTCTTTAATTCCACATGAGTAACTGAGATGTCAATAACAGTGTCAGGGAGGGAAGGATGAAAACCTCCACTGTTTGCCATTGGCTCAGGTTTCACGGGGGAAAATGTGGCTGGTGGCTCAGTCTAAGCTGCAAGCAAATAATATTAACCAGTGCTGGCATATTTGGGGGTGAAATCCTCAGCACCTTTTTTCACCCGTGAATTTCATTTTATTTCAGAAAAAATATTCCTGAACACTTGATCTGAAGGCTGATCGCTGAGAAGAGGGCTTAGAGTTGAGAGAGGACAGAGACATCTAATCAGCCGTTCTGGCATGCGTTGCTCATTTATGTTTATTCCAGTCTGCTTTTCAAGCAGTGGAGAAAGGAGAGACGTAAGGAACTGTGAGTAATACTACCCTACCCGGGGAAAGGAGAAATCTGTGTTATGGAAATGGAAATGCAACAGCTGAAAGTACAGAAAATATTCAGCAGGCTCTGTGCTTCACGCTGGGCTCCAAATCACGAACGTAGAATTATAACTCTCTAAAGGCTCCAGCGAAGTTTCCCAGAGTCCTGTGAGACAGCATGGTAAGGAGACCTGCTCTTGGGGGGACCACACACAGCCCATCTAAATAGTCAAAAGGGAAATACAATACAGAATAATTTCTAAGAAATTTCGTATTGAATGAGGCCTGCCTTCCGCCAAGCAGTCCTGCTATATGGGGTTTGAATTTGTAATTTGTATGTTTACCATATGTAAAATAAATTTGTGGTTTTCTAAAACATCTTTATTTCGATAAATAGCGCAGAAGTAAGCTTCAGCTCTTTTGATGGCGAAATTTTTCAACTGACTGGTTATACATAATAGTCTGGCTTTGACAATGACCAGGAAAGTTTTAGTTATTGCATAAATAGACCACGGAGTTTACCAAAACTATATCATAAACACTGGTGAGAGAGACAAAAAAAAAAAAAAAAGCAGTGCTAGGATCTCCTCTTTGGGCTCTCTTTATGGAAACACAGGATTTGTTTTTTAACCAGGTGCTAATGTTAAAGTTCATCATAATAACTTTTTCTTGCCATTTTTCCCAAAGCCCTTTTCAGAGCAGACGAGCTGGTATGCTTCCTCTTTTCCAGGAGTAGATTAAGTGATATGTTTCCCTTATTGCTCTGTCTTCTAGGAAGCTCAGGTAATTTTATTATTATTATTTTATTTTATTTTATTTTTTGAGACAGAGCCTCAAGCTGTCGCCCTGGGTAGAGTGCTGTGGCATCACAGCTCACAGCAACCTCCAACTCCTGGGCTTAAGTGATTCTCTTGCCTAAGCCTCCCAAGTAGCTGGGACTACAGGCACCTGCCACAACACCCGGCTATTTTTTTTTTTTTTTTTGTAGTTGTCATTGTTGTTTGGCAGGCCTGGGCTGGATTCGAACCCACCAGCTCTGGTGTATGTGGCTGGCACCTTAGCCGCTTGAGCTACAGGTGCTGAGCCTGGTAATTTTATTATTACTATTGTTAAAATAATACAAATTTATTATCTTATAGTTTTTCAGGTCAGAAGTCAGACACAGGTCTCCTGGGGCCAGAATCAAGATTTGGGGAGCTCCATGTTCTTTTCTGGAGGGTCTAGGGAAGAATCCATTTCCTTGCCCCTTCTGGCTTCCAGAGGTCACTTCCATGGATTCGTTGGTCAGGAAAGAATGAATTGATGACCCTCCATCTTCAAAGGGAACACAACTGAACCTTCTATCATAGTCGCATCTCCCTCTGACCCTCGCTGGAAAATGGAGACTAATTTTAAAGACTCATGTGATTAGATTGGGCCTACCAAAATAATCTCCCCATCTTAAGGTTGGTTAACTTTAATTACATTGGGAAAATCCCTTTTGACCGAGACAGTTTTAAAGATCAATAATTCTAATCTTAGATACTTAAGAAATTTCTGGTTAATAATGAAATAATTCAGAATTCAGCTATAAGGATTTTCATTTTAGTTTGAGTTATAATAGAAAACTGTTGGTATTGAACTACATATCCAACGTAGGGTTTTGGTTAAATTTCAATAACTGCAACCTAATAATGAAATATAAGTAGTCACGAAATTTAATAGCAATGTTCGTGGCACATAGTAGGTCTTTAGTCATCAACATGACTTTTGGGCTGGGTGTGTGGCTCATGCCTATAATCCTAGCACTCTGGGAGGCCATGGAGGGTGAATTGCTTGAGCTCACGAGTTCAAGACTAGCCTGAGCAAGAATGGCACCCTCAATCTCTAAAAAAATAAAAAAGAAATAGCTGGGCATCATGATAGGTATTTGTAGTCCTAGCTACTCAGGAGGCTGAAGCAAGAAGTTGGGTTGAGCCCAAGAGTTTGAAGTTGCTGTGAGCTATGGTGCCAGGGTACTCCACCGAGGGTGACAGAGTGAGACTCTTGTTTCCAAAAATAAAAGAAAAACAAACCAAAAAACCATGACTTTTTTGGTTCTTTCTTCCCATGTACTAATATAATAAACACAGACTTTTGCAGATTACAAGGTACTTTTATGCCCTGGTCTAATTTTATTCTTATAACAGTTAATGATTATGTTTTAAAGATAAGAAGGTGAGAACAGAGAAGTTTAGTAACTTGGGCCAAGTCACACAGCGAGTAGAGGAGCCTGAACTAGGGAGCAAGGCCTCTGTCTTTAGCCCATCTCCTTCCATGCTGCAATTCCAGGCTCTTCCTATCCAAACCAGCTTCCCACTCTGCACTTCAGCCTCTTACACGCGACAGCCTCTAATGAGATGGCTACATGCATTATTAGTCTGACAACAGAAGTGTCAGTGCATGCACTTTTATTTGCTAGCTACTAGACTTTTGCTCCATTTGAAAGAGTGCTAGACATTTGGATGCAAGAAGGGAAACATCTGACTGAGAGCAATAAACATCTGGATACTTAGGATGTACGACATCAGGATGCAGGAGTTGCAAGTCTCCAGTCAGTCGGATACAAAATTAAAAGATAAGAGCAGCAGGCAATTGGCAAACACTGAACGTTGAGATGGATGTTCTCCAAACCTCAGAACTTCTGGACACCAGGATGCTGCCTTTGTGGATGAACTAACCGGGTGTTTCTATCTGCCCTCTAAAGGTTTAGGCACCAAATACCGGAGTCTTCCCGGAGCAACATCCTTTTGGATCCGAGTGGAGTGGATGAAGCATTTCTTTTTTTTTTTTTTGAGACGGAGCCTCAAGCTATCCCCCTGGGTAGAGTGCCATGGCATCACAGCTCATAGAACCTCCAACTCCTGGGCTCAAGCGAGTCTCCTGCCTCTGCCTCCCAAGTAGCTGGGACCACAGGCGCCTGCCACAATGCCCGGCCATTTTTTGGTTGCAGCCATCATTGTTGTTTGGTGGGCCCGGGCTGGGGATTCGAACCTGCCACCTTAGGTGTACGTGGCTGGCGCCTTAGCCGATTGAGCCACAGGTGCTGAGCCATGAGTTTCTTTTCTTATTCACTGTTTTCCCTATGTGAAAATCAGTTTCCTGAGGGTAGAAACAAATTCGGTCTTCACTCTCAGAGTACCATCAGAGTTTAGAATAGCATAATAGATAATAAATACTGCTTAACAAATGAATCTGACACTTGGCATATAGGCTTTTATTGTTAATTGTCTTTTCAGGAATATTCCCAATGATCCAGCAATATAATATGTTCTTTATAGGAGGGCCTCTTTCACATTTCTCTCTACTGTCCTTTGTAGTACCCAATCCAGTGGCTTGCATGATAGGCACACAGAGAGATTGGTTGCTATATGTGGTTCTATTGCTATGAATCTGAAAATAACATTAATTAATAACTGATTTAATTTCCATTCTTTAAGTGATCATGTAAAAGACAGAATAGTGCCCCCTCAAAAATGTCCACATCTTAATCCCCAGAACCTATTAATCATATGTTATGTGACATGGCAAAAGGAACTTTGGCAGATGTAATTAAGGTTAAAGGCCTTGAGATAGGGACATTATTCTGGATTATCCCCATAAATCTAATCTAATCTCATGAGTCTTTAAAAGCAGAGAATCTTTTCTAGCTGCAGAGAACCAGGGAAACAGCAGTGTGAGAGGAACTAGGGTTGCTGTTGCTGGCTTTGGAGGTGGAGGGGGGAGCTATGAGCTAGGGAATGTGGATGCCTTCTCAAAGCTGGAAAAGGGAAAGAAACATATTGTTTTCTATAGCCTCTAGAAAGGAACACAGTGCTGCTGACACCTTGATTTGAGGACTTTTGACTTACAGAACAGTAAGATAATGAATCTGTGCTATTTCAAGCCACTCACTTTGTAATAATTTGTTAAGACAGCAGTAGAAAATAGATGTAAACAGTTACAACAACAACAGAAAAACCCTTTCAACCTTATTCTTTTCTACATAGAATGGTGGGGCATTTTCCATATATGTTCAATTGTAAGATAATTTTGAATATAAGGATTTTTTTCTATTTTCTCTAGAAAAGTATTTTTTTTTAAAAAGTATATGGCTAACTTGAAATTATAAAATTGCATACATGGAAGTTATTAAAATAAGCTAATATCTACTTATGCTATTGACTTTGCAAGTATTTATTAGATTGATTATACATACTTATATATTTAAAATGACGTAGTTAGAATTGCTGCATTATCCCTCTCTCATGTTTTATGAAATGATTTTATTCACACTCTACCATCAAGTTTAACATTAGCTGTTACCATGACTGAATTTTTTTCTTCAGTGAACTGATGTACTTTCTGGAACACAACATAATCACTTTCATCTAAAATATTTTAAAGAAAGCACCTTTTGAATCTGCATATGACACTACCACTAGAAATTTTAGAGCAAAATGTATGTTTTATTCATGATCAAATCTCTGATAAAATCACATTATATATTTGGTTTTTTAAGTAGTCCGTAAAAGACTGATTTGCAATGGTAATATCTGCAATTTTGGGCCAGGCATGGTGGCTCACTCCTGTAATCCTAGCTCTCTGGGAGGCCCAGGTGAGTAGACTGACTGAGCCATGAGTTCGAGACCAGCTTTAGCCAGAGAGAGACCTCATCTCTAAATATAGCCGGGCATTGTGGCAGTCACCTGTAGTCCTAGCTCCCTGGGAGGCTGAGGAAGAGAATACTTAAGCCCGAGAGTTTGAAGTTGCTGAGAGCTGTGATGCACAGCACTCTACCGAGGGCAGCAAAATGAGACTTTGTCTCAAAATAAATAAATAAACACATAAATAAATAAAATCTGCAATTGTGAGGCTATTTACCCTCTTCACAGACAATAATTTTGAATTTAGTGTTGATTTTTTTTTTTTCCCTTTTTTTTTTTTTTATCAATTTTGGCTAGTAATTGTTAACATACAAAACTAGAATTTACGGAGGTCATTTTAGACTGATATATTTTCCCCAAGTAGTTACTCCAAATAATGTAACCGAAAAGAGTTCCCTAATATGAGAGAGACTTTCTTTTTTTTCTTTCTTTTCTTTTTTTCTCTTTCTTTCTTTTTCTTTTTTTTTTTTTTCTTTTTGAGAAAGAGAGGCTTTATAAGATCACTTCTATGGGAGAAAACTTTGGAGCTAAATCGTCAGCTTATATTTAGAAAGATGAACAATTTTATCTCCTTTACTTGATTTTCTTTTCTTTGTATAGACAGACAGGTCCCTAGGAGACATCCTGTTTGTGATTTATTATTGCTCAATACTATATCATATTTTCCTTTCTATGTAAGTACATATATTTCTGTTTAACTGTTATATGTCATTTTTTCCAGTCTTCTATTGATGAACTTTTAAAATGATGCTAATTTTTTAACAACGACAAGTGACAATGCAACGAACATTAATTTGCAGGCATTGTAACATAGTTGTGTATTTCGGAAGAATGAAATTGCTAGAGGTAGAACTATGTGAAAGGGAATCAACACTCCAAAGTTGGAAAATATTGCCAAATTATGTACATATGTAGATAAATTTGTTTTACTGTGCATAGTGGCATCAAAATGTGCTTCTCATATCCTTGGTGACAGGGAGGGTGGTTGACCTGTGGTCCAGCTGCAGCACTTTGAAAGCCATCAGTACACTTGTGGTGTGTACAGACCACTCTTCCCAAGGATTGCTTTCAGGCAGTAATTGAGCACAGCAGAGATTCTCAGGTCTATTCCTGAGGCAGGCAGGCCTGTCTTAGTGGAGAACAAAGGGCTTTCCAATGATCTTACGTGGATCTCTTAAATCTAGACTCTCTTAAATCTCTTAATCTAGAATGTTTTCTCCTAATCTGTAGTTCTTCTTTACCTTTCTCCTTCATCCAGAGTCATTCCTGCATTGTGATCTGGCAGTTCTCCCCGATTCTACCAGCTGCCTCTTCATTTTTCATCACAGGCATTTCTCCGAATAAATCTCTTATATGAATAATCATATCTCAGTCTCTGTTTCTTGGAGGACCTGGAGTAACATAGGGAATAATATCAACAGATTCACAGAATCGTCAAATTTTAACATTTTTCAATTTGGTAGAATCAAATTCATATTTCCTTTTTAGAATTTTGCCCAGTTACTGGTATAGTTTAGTATAGTTTGCGTACTTGTTAGCATATGCATTTTATTTTCTGTGAATTTCATGTTTATGAAATTTAGTGTTTTTCTTTATAAAATGCTTGCTTTTTTCTTATTGATTTTCAGAATTACCTATCAGCAACAACGAAGGTAATACTGTAATTAATTGAGGGCTTACCATAAGTAAGGCATTGTAACAAGTCTTTAAATTATCAACCTCCAACAATCCCATGAGGTATATACTATTATTTTGCTAATTTTACAAATAGAACAACACAGGGCAGAAAGAATACATATGTAGGAACTCCAGAAATTTCACCCTAAAATGTGTCTCCTTGGTATAAAGGCCATTAGAGATAACAGGCCTTCAAGGGATTTCCTTCTATCTTCATAAAAAAGGCCTATCAAAAAGAATAATTGACTTCCCCTCCTTTCCCTGTTATCTCAATATATTACAGGAAAAAAAGATCCAGATTGCACCTAGACATGACTCAAATCATTTTAACTATAATATCTATCTCTCAAGTTAATTAAATTCACAAACAGAATTATTTACATGTCAATCTGTTTCCCCTACTCATTCATTCTCTCAAGTATCTATTCATCCTCCCTAGCTTCCATTTATTGCCCCTAAACACAATTACCTATATTCCTTATCATCTCTTCCCTTCTAAAATGAGGGTAAATACATTTCTGGACCCAAAAGGTACATTGGGTAATCACTCTGTGTGCGTCTCCCCCTGCATACAATAAATAAATCTTTCTCTTATTCATCTGCCTTATGGTGAGTTGATCTTTCTGTGAAACTTCTGGGGGTAAATGTGAAGTTTCTTCTCACCCCCTCACACATACTTTCACCAAGATCATCTATGGTTCATGTGACAGAATTGGGGTAGGGACCTAAGTCTGATCTCACTTAAGACCAATGAACTATAATTCCACTGTTCCTATTAAGCTAAAATCTTTTGTGCTTCCTCTCTATTGTGAAATAGCTTTTTGCTTATTATATTTTATTTCTGGTATCTTTTATCAAACATGAGTTTAAAAAATTTACCTAGTTAAATGTGACAATAGTTTTTTTTTTTAATAATAACTCTTCTGCTTTGTTTCATGATTAGTAAAACCTTTTTGACTAAATAGTAATAAAGTCCAGTAGAACCTTCATAGTTGACCATCTCCCTACATTGACCACCTGCTTAAAGTGACCTAATTTTCATAGACCAGACATGCACCACATGTATGTATGAGTATAGTTATGTGCTTACGTTGACCACCTGTGTATGTTGACCAGTTTGTTACAGTCCCTTGGGTGATAAACTTACGGAGATTCTACTGTATTGTTTTATATTTTAATTGAATACTATCAAGGATTTTTTTGTTTAGGTCTTTAATCCATGTACATTTGGGTGGAAAATTAGGTTTAGATCCCCACTGATTATGACACACACACACACACAGACACCTTCATAGTTGAAACTAGAACTTAAAAATAAAAGTAATTCACCCATGCTACGGTAAGAATTACATAACCCTAATCATTTGCCAAAATGTATAGAACTTCCTACCAAAAGGAGTAAATTTTATGATACATACACTTAGAAACAAATTTAAATAATAAAAGGAATAATTTGAGAATAACTCAGTAGCATAAGTAAACACCATACAGGCAAAAAAAACAGAGCAATGAAATTAGTTATGAAATTAATTAGTTAATTACAGTTAACACTTCGCAAACTCTGAAGATGTGAATTGAAATTTAATCACTAATCTTTTATCAATGAAGAATCATTGATTTTTTACTAATCTTTGGGGAAGGCTTTGTCCTAGTATATACTTCCTGTTTTGATCTTGGTCATTTTTCAAGCAGAGCAGCTATACTGACCATCTTTTTTTCTGTGTATCTCTTTCAATTGCATTGGAGATTTACCACTGTTAGCGGCAGTCTACCTTTTATTACAACCAATATCGACAGCTGTTTCTGTAGGTTTTTTTTTTTGGGGGGGGGATTGTATTTTTTTAACTTTCTTTTTATTAAATCATAGCTGTGTTTTTTTTTGTAAATCATAGCTGTAGGTTTTTTGGGGGGAGTTGTATTTTTTTAATTTTCTTTTTATTAAATCATAGCTGTGTACATTAATGCAATCATGGGGTATAATTCTTTCTTTCTACTCATGCTAATGCTAATTTGGGATCTATGGCTGTTTACACAACCATTTCTCCTTATTCACTCAGACTGCCTTCTCTGAATGTTAAATGCTTAGGCTCCTCATGTCTCCATTCCATTTACTCACATCTTTGTAAAATGTGATAGAGCTGATGTTTGAAGTCAGGTGTATATTAAAATAGACAAATCTGGAGTATACCTAACATATAGCTATCTAGGACTGTAACACAAGGGAACTAGGAAAGATGCTTACAGCAACATGGATGAATCCGAAGAATATTATGCAGAGCAAAGAAGCTAGATGCCAAGAAGTATATACTCTACTATTTCCTTTGCCCGATTTTCTAGAATCATGAACACTAAATAGGTAAAAAAAAAAAAATTCTGGGAACAATGTCTCACCCCAATAGTAATATTAAAGTACTTTATGCCTTTCTTAGTCAGACAATCAAAGCATTTGAGACTATGATCTCCTTGAGGGTATAGTTTATATTGTATTAATCATTGGCTTCTCAGTTCTCGACATATAGCAGACACGACAAAGTTATTGTTTTCAGTAATAAATAGCTAAGGCTTATGAGAATCATGCCTCAACTATTCTAGCCTTATCTGTCATTACTCACAGGAAAAATAAAACTGACTTCCAGTTATATGGTTACGCTCACCCTCCCACAAATATACTTTAACTATTTTCTTGCTCACAACATTTATTCTTCCAGTGTTGCACATACACCTGCCTTACTTTTGCTTATAACACACACAGTAATCCCTTAATACCTATAGTAAATAGCATCATGGCCCAATGCAGAGGATCTTAATTATCCAAACAAAAACAATATTTCCCTCCTCCATAATCATCTAGCTTCTCGTTTTTATGTGTGTGATGGCATTGAGTACATATTACTGATGGCATTGAGTGATGGCATGAAATACATATTACGATATGTGATGGAATTGAGTACATATTACTTGAAATTAAATTAATTATGAGTCACTCATCCCATCATCAACATAGAAGGGGCAGGCCCTAGTGCATATTAATTTTATAACCCTATCATAGCCTTATACAATTTCTTCCTATATTTGATAATTTATCTAAAAAGCTTATTGATTACTAGTGTGGGCCTGCACTATGCTAGACAATGAGAATACTTTAAGGGATAGCTGAGCATGGTGACATGTGCCTATAGTTCTACCTACTCAGAAGACTGAAGAAACAGAATCACTTGACTCCAGGAGTTCGAGGCTGCAGTGAGTTATGATCACACCTGTGAATAGTAACTTTCACTCCCGCCAGGGCAAGACAGGGAGACCTCACCTGTCTCCCTTGAAAAAAAAAAAAAGAACACATGCAGAGAGAAAACACATCAGAGGATAAAACAGAGAAACAAACATATCCCAGTTGCCTTAAACTTATATTTTAGTGTAGGGAGGCAGAAAAAGTCATAAATATATTGAAAACTGTATGGTAAATAAATTATGTAGGATGTTAGGAAGCTATATGTTTTATTTTAAATGTTAGAGTAGGGTAATAATGATTAGCAATTCCAGGGACAGTGGGTGATTAAATCTTAAATAGGGTGGAAGATATAGGTAAATCACGGCAAAATAAGGGCCTTTGAAAATTCTGTCAGCTACAAAAATAATGAAAATTTGTCAATTATAGTCACAAAAAGCTTTCAGAACTCTGGAAATTGACCATAAATATGTAGCAAATCTGGAGATGGTTTATTCATGGCTAAATCTTGCTAAGAATAGCAAGCTTTGAAGCCTTTTTGCTTATACCAGTCCCATCCCCTCTGACCACCCCCCCACACACTGTGGCCTCGAATACCAACATCTCAAAGTCATGGTGAAAATCAACAGCCTGGTTGGCATTGGAAGGTTGAAGAACAGAGTTGCAGAACCTTTAAAAGCCTATTTCTAGAGAATTGTCATTCCTCAAACTAGGAATGAGTTTGCTAGGGCTGCTATAACAAAATACTGGAAACTCAGTGGCTTAAAAAACAGAAATTTATTTTCTCACAGATCTGGAGGCTAGGGGTTCAAGATCAAGTTGTCAGCAAGGTTGAGAACTTCTGAGACTTCTCTCCTTGATTTGCAGATGACTGCCCTCTTGGTACCACTTCACAGGGTCTTTTCACTGTGTACCTACATCCCTGCTGGATCTGCGTGTGTCCAAATTTATTCTTATTATACTCTCTTACTACTCAGACTGGATCAAGATACATCCTAATGGCTTCATTGTAACTTAATTGTTTCCTTAAAAACCTATCTCCAAATATAGTCACATGCTGAGGTACTGGGGGTTAGCACTTTGACATATAAATTTTGAGGGGAAACAATTTTGTTTATAACAACCTATCTGAAGTTCCCTTGGAAGACTCACCAGCGAAAGTTCCTTTTGGAAAGATGTTTGAAGAACACTTAGAGATCTAAAAATAGACCTGCCGTTTGATCCTATAATTCCTCTACTAGGTTTATATCCAGAAGACCAAAAATCACATTATAACAAAGATATTTGGACCAGAATGCTTATTGCAGTCCAATTCATAATTGCTAAGTCATGGAAGAAGCCCAAATGCCCATCCACCCACGAATGAATCAACAAATTGTCGTATATGTATACCATGGAATATTATGCAGCCTTAAAGAAAGATGGGGACTTTACTTCTTACATGTTTACATGGATGGAGCTGGAACATATTCTTCTTTGCAAAGTATCTTAAGAATGGAAGAAAAATATCCAATGTACTCAGTCTTTCTATGAAACCAATTTATAGCTATAACCCAATTATAGCCCAAGAAGAAGGGGAAAGGGGAGAGGGAGGGGAGGGAAGGAGGGAGGGGAGGGAAGGGGGGAGGATGGGTGGAGGGAGAGTAACTGGTGGGACCACATCTATGGTGCATCTTACAAGGGCACATGTGAAACTTACT
Organism: Galagoides demidoff; assembly: GCA_963574575.1. Taxonomy (NCBI): domain Eukaryota; kingdom Metazoa; phylum Chordata; class Mammalia; order Primates; family Galagidae; genus Galagoides; species Galagoides demidoff. Next base: position 18,535 of record CAUYQV010038335.1, on the reverse strand, counting down.
AAATGTAGAATATAAATGTCTTAACACAATAACTAAGGAAATGCCGTGAAGGCTATGTAGACCAGTTTGACAAAAACATTTCAAATTGTATGTAAAACCAGCACATTGTACTCCATGATTGCATTAATGTACACAGCTACGATTTAGTTAAAAATATTAAAATAGCTTTCTAAGAAAAAAAATATGTATACTGTGGACTCCGAAGCCACCACTGAAGAGGGAGTGTGTGTACCCCATACTTCAGAGCAGAATTCACTGGGTCCATGTCTGCACTTAGGATTCTAGCTCTGCAGCTCTGTGAGCACCCATGCCTAAGGCTATGCCTCACCAGGAGCACCCTTGCCCCTGGAGCCATAGAAGCTCTCTGTGTGCCATGCTCTGGAACTCTAGCTCTCCAGCTTCTCCAAAAGCACCCATGCATTTCAAAACATTACCAATACTGCAACAAGGGTGCCTGCATCCTTGGCAGCAGTGCTTATGGTCACTTTGGATCCTAAAGCCACAGTCTCTCCACATGCATCTGCTTTTCAGGCCTTAGCTTCATGGCTACTCGACAGTTCACATTAGACATCAGTGCCACCACCATATCAAGTGCACCTGTGAGCTGGATCAGGTGCCAGGAGGGATTATCTCTCACAATTTCTCCTGGCAGTGGGGCATGGGGTGGGGAATGAAGAGGTCAGGGGAACCATGGCAGCCTTTGTCGTTAAATACCCCAACAGTTCTCATTGTCATTGCATCCCATTGTCTTGGTTGCTGCACACCTCTGCAATCTTCACTGATTCTTAGCTCAACTGACAGAGCGTCATAGAAACCGTGTTGCTGCTCCCTCATTGGAGCTGGAACTGCCACACTTCACCCTGCTGGAGCCTTCATACCTACTCATAGGTGAAGGTCTTTCTCCATTGAAACAAATTCATAAAATCTAGATAAGGTGACTGCGCCATCAGATGAGCAGACAACACTGCAAGGTACCAAGAAACATGAAAAAACAGGAAAATATATCACTACCAAGAGAATACAATAATTTTCCCATTAAAAAACCCCAGAGAAATGGAAATCTGAAAAATGTGTGAAAAAGATTCGAAATCATTATTTTAAGAAAGCTTAGCAAGCTACAAAATAACCAGATAGTTCAAACAAGTCAGAAAACAAATAGTACATGAGCACAATGAAGAATTTAATAGGGACATAAATCATAAAATAATTGAAAAACAATAAAAATTAAAATTAATCATTTGAAAAAAATCAACAAAATTGACACTCCCTTTAGGTAGATTAACAAAACAGAGAGAAGGTGTAGATATCCAAAATCAGAAATGAGAAAAGCAATACAACTGACCTTACAGAAATGAAAATGATTATAAAAGAAAATTATCAACAACGGTAGGTAAAATGTACATATTCCTAGAAAAACACAAATTACCCAAAAAATGCAACAATGTTTCAAAATGAGAAGATCAATTAATGTAATGCACCACATTAATTAAAAATGACAACGCTCACATGGCTATCTCAACTGATTCAGACAAGGCATTTGATAAAATATAACCTCTTTTCATTATTAAAAAAAAAAGCTTATAAAACTAGGAACATCAAAGGAGGACTCCTCAACATAATAAAAGGTATTTATGAAATACTTCAACTAATTGCACATTCTATTGTAGAAGACGGAAAATCACCCCTTTAATATTAGAAATGAGACGAAGATGCCCAATCTCACCGCTATTATTCAGCATTGTACTGGAGGATCTAACCACAGCAAATGGACAATTTTTTAAAAATGCATGCATAATAGAAAACAAGAAGTAAAACAATATCTATTCGCAGAAGCCATGAACTTGCATGTAGAAAATTCTAAAGAATCTACTTAAGGCCTATTCAATTTAATAAGTAACTTCAACAAAGTTGTAGGATACACATATAAATTTATATTTAAAAAATTGTATTTCCATACCCTAGAAATCAAATCTGAAGAAGAGATTTTAAAAAATAATTTCATTTATAATAGCATCAAAAGGAATAAAAGATTTGGCTTAAATTTTATAACTGAAGTACAAAACTTATATACTCAAAACTGTTAAATATTTTTGAATAAAATCAAAGACCTAAATAAATAGAATGGCATTTCATGTTCATGTATTAGAAAACTTAGTGTTATTTACATAGCAGTATTCTCCAAAATAATCTACAGAATCAATGTAATCTTTATCATAATACTAGTAACTGGCTTTTTTGCAGAAACTGACAAGCTGATTCTTCAAATTCATATGAAAACTTCAGTAACTCAAAGTAACCAATCTCAAAAAAGAACCAAGTTGTAGGGCTCACACTTATCAATTTCAAAGTTTACTGCAAAGCAATTGTGATCAGAACATTATGGTACTGGCATAAAGACAGACATAGATTAACTGAACTGAAAGTCCATAGATAAATGCATGTATCTACGGTCAGATGATTTTCTTTTCTTTTCTTTTTTTTTGCAGTTTTTGGCTGGGGCTGGGTTAGAACCCACCACCTCCAGCATATGGGGCTGGTGCCCTATTCCTTTGAGCCACAGGTGCTGCCCGGGAGATTTTTTATTACTGCTTCACTCTTACTACTCATTATTGGTCTGTTTAGGAGTTCTAATTCTTCCTGACCCAGTCTTGGGATGTTGTGTGTTTCCAGGAATTTGTCCATTTCCTCTAGGTTTTCTCATTTATGTGTAAAAATTTTCATAGTATTTATGAATAATATTTTGCATTTCTGTGCTATCAATTGTAATATCTCCTTTTTCATTTCTCATTGAGGTTGTATGAGTCCTTTCTCTTGTATTCCTAATTAATCTAACAAGAAGGGTGTATACTTTTTTTTATCGTTTCAAAGAACCGACTTTTGTTTTGTTGATCCTTTATAATTTATTTTAATTGTTTTCCATTTCATTTAGTTCTGCTCTGACCTTAGTTATTTCTTTTCTTCTGCTAGCATTGGATTGGGTTTGCTCTTCATTTTCTAGTTCCTTGAGATATTGATAATTAGGTTGATAATTTGTGATCTTTCTGTCTTTTTGATGTGGGCCAAGAATTTTAAAGCCAAGAATTTTACCCTTAGGAATGCTTTTGCTATATCCCATAGATCATTATACCTTATTTACTTTTGTCTTTGAATTCCAAAACTTTTTTTTTTATTAAATGATAGCTGTATACATTAATACAAACATAGGGTACAGTGTAGTGTTTTCATATACAATTTGAAATATTTTCATCAAACTGGTTAACATAGACTTTGTGTCATTTACTTAATTATTGTGTTAAAACATTTATACTCTAGTTCTAGAAAAGTTCACTTGTACCCTTGTTAGACAGACCATATTGGTGATCTTTCCAGTCACCCTCCCACCACCCATCTGCCCTTCTCCCCTCCCCTTCCCCACCCCTCCCCATATTCTTGGCCTAGAATTAGGTTGTAGCTTTCATTTGAGACCTATAAATTAGTTTCATAATAGGGCTGTGTACATCGGATACTTTTTCTTCCATTCTTGTGATACTTTGCTAAGAAGAACATTTTCCGGTTCCATCCATGTAGAATTCCAAAACTTTTGATTCCACCTTAATTTTATTACTGACCCAATAGTCATTTAACAGTAGGTTAATTTCCATGATTTTGAGTAGAATTGAGTGTTTTTCTTGGAATTGTATTTTTACTTCTATTTCCCTGTGGTCTGAGATGATACATCTTATAATTTCTATTTTTTTAATTTCTTCAGACATGTTTTGTGGTCCAAGATATGATCAATCTTGGAAAATGTTCCAGTGAGAAAGTATATTCAGTAGTTTTGGAGTAGAATGTTCTGTAAATGTCTGTTAGGTCCATTTCTTTTAGAGTCTCATTTATGTCCAGTGTTTCTTTATTGATTTCCTGTTTGGATGGTCTGTCCAGCTATGTAAATGGGTGTTGAAGTTGCTAGCAATTATGATACTGCTCTTTATCTCTTTGCTTAGATTTAGTAGAATTTGCTTTATGAATGTGGGTGCTACCCTGTTAGGTGCATAAATATTTAGGATTGTTAAGTCTTCTTGTTGAATTGTTCCCTTTACCATTATATAGTGATCATCTTTGTTTTTCTTTAATGTGTTGATTTAAAGTCTATGCTATCTGATATAAGAATGTTCACACCTGCTTTATTTTGATTTTAATTTGCATGGTATTGTTTTTCCTTCCCTTTACCTTGAATCTGTTTGAGTCTCTGTGTTAGATGTTCAAAATTCTCATTCACATCTGCAAATACACTTTCCCCAAATAAGGTAACATTTAAATGTTTCAGAAATTAAAACATAATTTCACAGAAATGCCCTTCCACCTGTTATACTTTTTAAAAGAGAAATCAGCTTTAATTAAAGAGATATTATAAAACAGATACTTTGACCTATAATCATTTGGCCTATTCAGGCACTCTATTGTAAATAGCTGTCTCTAGGCAGAATAAATGAAAGATACAAATTATTTATGATGCCAGGGATATAAATTGTAAAAGAAACTATAGACTACAAGCTGTTCCTGAGTTACAAACATGCAAATTATGTACCACTTGCATTTATGAACAGAAGGTATTACAGGTAATAGGTAAATGTACCAGTTCCAATTTACAAACAAATTCAACTTAAAAAACAAACCTCAAGAACTTGTTTCATTTCTAGATTCCCCACCATGACCCTTAGCTATTTTTTTTTCTATTTTCAGTAGAGCTAAGGTCTTGTTCTCACAGTATCTTATATCCCTCTAGTCCATTTTCCATAGCAATAGTCATTGTAAACTTTAACCTCTGGTTCTATAGGTCATCAAAATACTTTGCACTGGAATGGAAGAGCACTCCATTATAGACCACTAGTTTTATCTTAAAAATTGATTCTGTCCTCCTTTGTGATATGGCTGCATACTTAGCTAGTCATTTCCCAGCCTTCCTTGCTAATAGGTGTAACCATATGACTAAATCTATACCAATGAACTGTGAGTGTAAGTAATGTATGCAAGATCTGGGCTTTCCACAAGAAAGACAAATTGATTTCTCTGGATTTTATTTTTTGTCCTTCCCAAAGGTTATTTTGAAACTTGTGGACAAGATCAACACCCCAGAAGAGAGTGGAAAAAGAATATGAAGGGACTTTTTTTCTTTTATGGGTATGTGTCTAAACACTCTAGACTAGAAAGAAAAATAGAAATCTACCTTGTTTTGTAAATATCATTGTGAAATCTACTTTAACTATGGATGTCTCTGCTAGAATAGTGTAACCTTTCCAATAACTAATGAACTATCTTCTGCTGCTCTTCTTTATGAGTCTATGTAAGGTTCACGATAGGTCTTTTGAACGAATGAATGGCAATGCACTAATATTGACCCATCAGATGGGAGCAGAGAAGTCTAGTGAAAATATTAAACTATATCTTCTGCCATGTCTTGTTTCATTACTCACTTCTTCTAGTTCATACTCCAATTAATGTAGACACTTTTGTATGATTGTCATTTTTTTCACAAGTGCTTTGTTGGGAGTGCAACCTTCCATAAAAACAGATTTGGCATCTGTGACCAAGGTATCAAGCTGTCTTCATTCTCTTGCTATAAGCTATTGAATGGTACTATTAGAATTATATTCTCTGCATTAATTACAGGGTCTCTACAAGGTCATATTCAAGATGAAAGTTAACACATCAAGCCACAGTTACCCATTTACACCCTGAAAAAATTAATCATGATGTGATTTTCAAATACAATAGAGAGGATTTATAAGCTCCCAATAATAGGGAATGTGACAGAAACATTTGATTAAATGGAAAAACAGAAGAAGTAGTCCAGATAGATTTCCAACTCTGCCTTTGTCACTAATTCCTAAATGTCTAAATTTATACCTAATAAATAGTCATTAATTCTTTTATTGTTAATATTTTGGGTGGGATGAGGTCTCAGTCTGTGGCCGTGACTGCAGTGCAGTGGTGAAATCATATCTCATTTCAACCTTGAATTCTTGGACTCATGTGAGTCTCCTGCCTCAGCCTCTCAAGTAGTTGGGAATATAGACAAGTATCATCACACATAGCAAATGTTTACTTAATTTCTTTTTAGAGACACAGTCTCACCTCATTATGTTGCCCAGGCTTATCTTGAACTCCTTGCTTCAAGTGATTTGCTTCAGCCTCCCTGGTAGCTTCCCTACTAGCTGGGATTATAGCCCCCACACTCAGAAATATTCACTAATTCCTATCACTCATGTGTTCAGATTGAAAATTATTAGACATTGGTTGGTTGAAATTTTTTCTTTAGGAATAATATTTAATCATATGGTAGCTAGTTGAAACAACCCATTTCACACAGGCTGTATTCATACAATATGTTAGCCAATAGAGAAACTTGAGTAGAAAAAGAAAGATATTTTATTTAAAATTAAAAAAAAATAAAAAAACAATACAAGAGGAACTGGAATAATTCACTGTCAATAGTATCATAAATAACCTACAAAGTTGATTCATCAGCATCTTAAAGAGTGAAAAAGATAAACACTCTTTTTAGAAATGAACATTTTTATTTCTATTTGAAATGGAATAGAGATATTAGCCATATTAGCAGTAGAAATAAAAATTGCTCTGACCTTGTCTATGAATCAGTGTATTATCTAGTAAAGGGCTTGATCTCAAGTCATTTTTTCCACTGGCAGGTTATTAAATAAAAATAAAATGATTACCCATAATAAAATTGTTATTTTTAAAGGATCTTGACCTTTCTATGCTAAAAGGGTAGTCTTGCTGTTGACTTTACAAAATACGTTACTAGTCATTGATTTCATTCATTTAAAGTTGGCATTAAAAACCTCATTATGAGGTGATAAATGATAAGAGTTGGCAAGCTCAGTGACTGGTAATTGCTGATGTCAATTTTAAGTGGAATAACACAACACAAATATCTTCCTAGAGATGTCACAGTATTTTGTCCACTAACGTGACTATCCACATCCAGACCTATTCCACAGAGCTGCTCTTCACTGAGATACTTCCTACAATCTCTGTCTATTCTGCCCAAATGACTCAAGTATTTGTGCCAATGTCTCCTGTCTAGCTCTTACCCTCAAGAGCTACTAAAGAGAATTAGTGAGTTTGATAAGTATCTCAGTGTCGTTAGAATGAGGAAGACCTATTCTTCTTTCTTTTGCATCCTCAACTCCACATAGCCTTTTATTTAGAGATACACTCTATCACAACAATAAAAGGAACAAAGAGTGGCAACTCTATTTCTCCATCCAAACCCCTGCCTGAATAACATTCTAGTGTGAAGTAGGCTTGTGCTAACTATACAATAACCTATCTCATGAAAGAGGATCCTCAGGATGAATCAGTATAATCTGTCCTCTTCATCACAAACATATCACCATTATTCCATCTATGACTATTTATTTTGAGGGGAATACCATCCTTCATCTATTCTACTTATCTATGTTGCATCAACTAAATTCACAGTGCTTCCATTGAAGATTTTGATTTATATATCAGAAATGGAACATCTTTATGAAACACCCTATTCTAATATTGTCAGTTGGAAGACCACACATTGAAATCAATCCTCTTAGCATGACCAGAAAATTTTTATGTAATCCTTTGAGTTTAAATCAGCTCTTATGTGATGATGACTTACAGATATATTTTATAGTGTTTCCAAATTATCTTAAATACTTTTTGCTCATCTCATTTTCAATAAAACATAGCTGTTTACATTTCATATGGATGACAGGGACTGTAGTAAAACTTGTTATGGAATTTAGGTCTCACTTGGATCATCTGCAATAGTTTCCTCATCTCAGGATTCCAAAATTAATTACACCTACAAAGACCCTGTCTCCAAATAATGTAGCATTTGCATGTTTCAGGAATTAGGACATGATTCCTTAGAAATCATAATTCAGCCCACTACATGTTTTAAAAGTGTAATCATCTTTACAGAGAAATTAAAAAAGAAACTCTTGGACTACAATAACTTGCCTATCACAGGTGTTCTGTGATACACATCTGTCTCTGTACTGATAAGCTAAAAGACAAAAGTTATTTAAAATGCAGGGACAGAAACAAACAGAAAATAATTTACTGGCTATTGAAACTGAGAAGAAAAAAATAAAATCAAACTAGTCTATTCTGTGTTCTTCATTTTGTGTAACAAATTTCTTTTTACTGTTTTTGGCATTCAATATAATTCTCTTGTTTTCAAATTTGTTTCACTACTTTTAAAGTTTGGATAAGATTTTTTTTAAGAGATGTGGAGGTCCTACATGAGTGATTTAGGGCATGAGCTAATAATATGGGTTACAATTATTATGTCAACATTATTACTGACTGATAAGGGCTGGAGAAACCTAAGTCACAGATTACCTCTGTGAAATCTGGTGAGTCCCACAACAGCAAACTAGCAGTGACACGATCATGATTCCGAAAAACCTGTATATAGAGGATTCACCTAAGATGTACTTGTTAGCACTTCCTAATGAGTCAAGTATATGTTATTTCAATTGATCACCTGGCTGCATACCAAATACCCAAGAATCAGTAAAGGTTTACAGTCCCTGTAAAGCCATTCTGAGCTAAAAACAACCTAAATGTATATTCTTTTCTCTAAATTCCTCAAGTACACACTCTTAGCATGATTATGTGTAGTAAATTATGGGACCATTGTGCATGGTTTATTATTATTGTTATTATTTGTTATTTATCTATTCTTTGGCTTCTAACCCATCCTGAATCCTCTTTAAGAGCAGTGGACTGCCATATACCCTGTTCAATACTGTGTCTCTTTAAGAATTAAACCTTTGATGATTTCTTATATATCCCATATATTATCTCTCCCATCTTATAGTTCCCTTCTGCCTGTAATCAATCTCTGTTTTTTGCCTTCCGCTAACATCGATGCAGAACTTAGCCCACCATCATGGTCAGTGAAAATAATCCATTATTATTAAGAAAAGTAGATTTTACTACAGAGAAATGCAGGAACATGCTAGGATTCAGCTTGAAGTAAATAGAAGCAGGCCTTTTCAAACTGATTATACATATTATTAAAATGCACCTAGCCTTAAATGCTAAATGGTCACACTTGCTTCATCCTAAACCTAATTCTTCACTTGATAACACAGTCCTTTCTATAGACAAACAGGAAATATGTACTGAGGCCATCAATAACTGGCAAACTTGAGCTACAAGGCAGAACTCCTACATGATAGAATTGTTTTCCAAGAGTCTAAAATTCATTCTTTTCTGCAGTCCTAATTATCTTAAGCGTAGAGTGATCCATAATGGAGCAGTCACAATGAATTCTGACATATTGCAACTAATTTCACTCTAGGGCATGCAACTATGAAGAAATTGCGTCATCATTATAGGATATTGCCTATCATGGCTAGAGTGCAATTCTATTTCTCACAGCTTCTTAAAGGGAGCCATGTTAGAATTTTGAGTGGAGCAAATCTTTGTAATGTGAGACTCATTGGCACCCCTGGCCAACAGTTACTACCTCCTAATATAATACCCCAGTCATTAGATAATGAAAAATATCACCCATTATTATTCTCCTTTGAGAATTACTGCTAAGGCAATAATGAAGAGCAATGGTATTTAAATGGCGTTGTTTTCATGGGGAGCTACTCCAACTCATAAAAAAATATACACAGGTTCAAATAATGTATACTTATCCAGTCAATTTTTTAGCAAAGCCCTTTTGGTTACTTTTTAGGTAACCAAAAGCTTAAGGTTTCCATATCATTGTGCTCTTTTTTTAGGTGAAGGAGTCACTAGGGGTTTAGTAAATCCCCAAAGACCTCAAGAAGCATATCTTTGATACTTGTGCTTGTTGCATTTGATGTTTTAATATCACATTTAGAGTAATTTAAATATAATTTTAAATACAACAATGGCTTTTTTAGGGATCATTCTCAAGCCAGGTTTTTTTTTTTTTTTTTTGGATTAAGCAAATTTTAATGAATGCTCTTTCCTTGTTCTCCATTTAAGTGATATAAACTTAGACTAACTCAATGAAGTACCTAAAGAGCATGAGATGTGTAATCAAGCTCAAAAATCTGTTTGCTACAGGCAAGATAGTGTTTCCTTCATGTTGCTTCAGACACTAAGACATCTAGACTTTGGAAAAGATAGAGGAAAAAAAAAGCCACAATCTTAAAATCTGCAGGAATCATTTGAAAATGTAATGCCCATTCTGATTGCTCATTATGTGTGAAATTAGCATTATAAAATGCGAGGTTGGAACACATCGCTCAGAGACCAAACCTGAGAGTTACCTTTGGGTTAATTCAAAGATATAAAACTGCAATTTCCTTGGAAAAGACATAAACTGAAATGAATCTGAGAAAGGTGGTCTTTCTATCCTTCTGGGATTCTCTTCATCAGACTCATCTGGTCTGAAAAATGTTTCATGTATAACCATTGTATTTGCAATATATGTCATTCAGACTTTAGTAGACTATGATCAACATTCTCTGACTGTGTGTATTATTTGAAGCAGAAGTAAACATAGCATGCCTCAGGGCCTTGTGATGAAATTAGGGCCTCCTTATTGACTAATATTCAGAAGAGAAGAATAAGTGTGTATGTGGAAGGGGAGGCAACATGAGAACTATTATTGTGAAAATTCTTATATAATTATATTTCCCTCTTTCAGTATAAGACATGCTATCTATGAAAGCAGCGAATCTTTTCAGAAAAATAAAGATTAAATGAGCCTATACTTTAACCAGATGGCATGTTTGTATTCCCAAATACTCGACCGTTGAATTGCATTTCCTCTACATTATGCAAAACTAATTTATTAGAATTTATTACTTTGTAATAGAAGACATAATGTTCTATAGATCTGAACAAATGTCAAAGACAGCTGTCAAATGTCCTCCAAAAGTATTTTTTAAGTCTTTATAGCAGTAGTGAGAACATAGGAAAAATAGTCAAAATCAACTTTTTAAAAACTTAATCAAAGCCTTGCAACATTCCAAGGAGTAGTACTTCAAGCAAAATAGTTCAAATTCAGCAAGCACAGCTTTGTGATGTTTTGTAGTATTTTGGCTTGTATTATAACCACCCTGTACTTCCTTAATACGTGGGATCCTTGAAAACCAACAACCTCACAACTGCAGCAGTCATGACCTGCATTTTAGCAGCCACTAGATAGAGCTGAAAACAGGGATGGAATTCCACAAAACTCATTTCCTAAGAATTGTCACTATGTGATATGTCAGAAAGAGCCTTACTTCTGTTCTCAGGATTCTCTTTAATGGACTCAAGTAAGAGTTTACTCTGTGCAAACAACCTTATTCCTAAGGAATTTTCAAGAAAATACAAAGTGGTAATTGTTGAACACTGCAGTTCGCTGAGGCAGGAGGAGTTAAGAAGCTAACCAAAAAACTTAAAAAGGAAACACACTGGAGATTAAAACATTCATTATTACAATTGTTAAAAGGCTCAAGATATTTCTGGGAGTCTGGAAGGCTACAAAGGTATACAGGGCTGTAGGTATGCCCAAGAAGGTCCTCAGAAGGCCCTAATCTCTCAAGTGTGACTTATCTTAAAGCTCTGAATAAGCAGGAATTTAAGGCTAACACAGAGTAGTTAACTGTAGCAGCACTGAAGACATGGGTCAAGAAATACAGAAAACCCTTGGCAAAGACTGGGAGAATTACTGGTCCATAGCATTTAAGGAAATCTCTGTCTCATTGATCTCTAAGCTAAGTAAGGAGACACTTTCAGTGGCTGCGTGTGACAAAGAACACAAACTTTATGGCATTATTCCAAGAATTTCACTAAACAAATGAATAACAACAATAAAAATAATAACAATGACTAAGAGAAATAACAACAAACTCTAGGGAGAAAAGTGTTCTGATTTCCAGAGGAACCACGTTATATCATTAAAAATTAGCATACATACAAAGAAAGAGGAATGGATGGCCCATACAAAGAAATAAAGGAATTCAATAGAAAATGTCATTGTACAAGCCAAAATGTCACTCACTAGGCTAAAATTTTTTAAAAATTGAAGAAATATATAACAATGATTTCTTGCCAAAAACAGAGCATTGACAAAGAGATAGAAATTATTAAAAAGAGAGAGAGAAACTAATAGCAACACTGTAGTTTAAAATCACAGTAACTGAAATGAAAAAAATCATTAGTGGAGTTCTATAGCAAATTTGAATTGGTGAAGAAAGAATCAGGGAATTTGATGATAGTTCAACTGTGATCATACTAAATAACAAAATGAAAAAAGATTGAAGAAAATTAATATAATCTCAAAGATATATAGGACACTATCCAATATAGCAACATATACATATAGGAGTTCCTGCAGGAGAAGAGGAAAAAAAGGAAGAAGTATTTGAAGAAATAATTTCTAAAGCCTATGAAAATGTGATTCGAAAAAATGACTCAGTAGTAGCAAGTAGCAAAACAGTGTCCCAGTAGGATAATCTCAAAGATATCCATATTAACACATTTCAAAAACCTAAGACAAAGAAAGAATCTTAAAAACAGAAGAGAATAGAAATGTAACTTTTGCATGCGAGAGATTCTTAATAAGAATACCAGCTGACTTCTCATTAGAAACAGGTGGCAGAAGGCAATGGGATAATATATTCAATATGCTAAAAAGGAAAAAAAAATCAACCAAGAATTCTGTCTCCGGTAAGCTCTTTTTCAAAAACATAGATATTAAGACATTCCCAAATAAACAAAACGGAGATAATATGTATCAAATAGATTTTCCCTATGATAAATACCATTGGGAATCCTTTACTCTAAAAAAAATATTCAAAAGGAAAACTCAAACCCACATGAAGAAATAAGAAGCACTAGTATAGGTAACTACATAAGTGAATAAAAAAGACATGATAAATGCATTTGTTAGTAACTATTTTCTTCTCCTATCTGATTTAAAAGACAACTGCATAAACAATTATTTTAAAACCGTGTTGATAAGCTTCCAAGGTACAACAATGTAATTTGTATAGCATTATCAATAATAGCACAAAAAGGTTGAAGATGAAAGTTATGATCATAGCTGTCATGTGGACTGCAATTTTTAAGAACTCAAAAAACAGTAAAAGAAATAAAACATAAATTAAAATGATAGACTTGAAAATATCTGTTTTAGACAACACGAGGCTACCCCATGATATATACAGCAATAAATCGTCCATTTGCAATCAAATAAAAATTTTATAAAGCAAAAAAAAAATGAGTCAATAATGCAAGCTAGAGGCAATAAATAGAGATAAGACATATAGAAAACAAGCAGCAAAATGAAAGATCTGAATTCTACCTTATGAGTAATTGCATTAAATGTAAATATACAAAACATTCTGAAGCTAGAGATAAGGAGAATGAGTAAAATATAAAACATAATCAAACTATAGGCTGTCTACCAAAGTCATACTTAACATTTAAAAACATAAATGAATTTAATGGAAAAAGATGGAAAAAGAATTATATATACATATACATATATTATACAAGGTGGCTATAAAGTTCAAGTGCAATTTAAAATAGTATGCAATCTTCAATTGCCATGAACTTTATGGCCATCCTATATATATAGGAGGGATATATACCATATATATGTATATATGTGTATATATGTACTCCATATACACATACCCTATATATAGGGTGGATATATACCATATACGCATGTGTGTATATACACACACATATATATATATGTTTATACACACACAGGTAAGGGAACATATATATGATACATATCATATATATGTACATGATTTATATGTATGATATCATATATGTATATGATACAAACAGCAACCAAAACAGAGCCGGAGGTCTATATTACTATTGGACAAAATAGTATTTAACACAAAGAATATGTCTAGGAACAAAAAAGGATATTTTATAATAACCAAAGGGCAAATACATCAGGAAGCCATAACAATTATAAGTATATGTACACCAAGAGACAGAGTCCAAAATATATGAAGCAAAATAAGTCTGAATTGAAGGGAGAAATAGGCAATTCAACAATGTTTGTTTGAGACTTCAATGGCTACCATTTTTAGACAGATCAGCAAGAAAAGAATAAGATTTTCACAACACCATAAACAAGGTAGACCAAACACATCTATAAAATACTGTACTTACAACAGCAGAATACACATTCTTTTCGAGAACACATATAGCTTTATCCAGAGTAACACTCGCATTAGGTCATACATGTCCCAATGAATGTAAAAATATTCAAATGATGCAACATATGTTCTTCAGCCACAATGGAATGAAGTGTAGCAATCAACAACAGAAGGCTATTTGAGAAATTCACAAGTATGTAAAAGTCAAACACCACACTCCAAAATAACCAATGGGAAAACAGGAAATCACAAGGGAAATTAGAAAATATTTTGAGGAGAAGAAAATAAAAACACTGCACATGATACACACAGCTAAAGTGGTTCTTAGAGTAAAATTTGTAGCTATAAAAAGCCTATATTAAAAAGAGCAGTCTCAAATAAAACCTTACCTTAAAAAACTAAGAGAAGACTATTAAAAGAAAAGGAAGTAAAGTGAAAAATTAGAGCAAAACAAATGAAGTAGAAAATAAGAAAGACAATAGAGAATTTTTTTTTTAATCTAAAAGTTGGTCCTTTGAAAAGATGAACAAAATTAAAAACTCTTTAGTGGCGTGGTCATGGAAAAAAGAAAGATGACTCAAATTATTATTATTATTATTATTTTGCAGGTTTTGTCCAGGGCTGGGTTTGAATAGCCACCTGTGGCATATGGGGCCAGTGCCTTACTCCTTTGAGCCACAGGCACCACTTGACTTAAATTATTAGAATGAGGAAAGAAAGGGAAAATGTTCTTAGCAATCTTATAGGAAAAAATGATAATAAGGAATATTACAAACAACTATAAATCAAAAAATTAGATAATCTAGATACCATGGACAAATTTCTAGAAAGATGCAAATTTCTGAAATTGATTCAGAAAGAAAATTTTTTTTTAATTTTTTAATTTTTTTTTTTTTTTGAGAGAGAGCCTTAAGCTGTCGACCTGGGTAGAGTGCTGTGGCGTCACAGCTCACAGCAACCTCCAACTCCTGGGCTCAAGCCAGTCTCCTGCCTTCACCTCCCAAGTAGCTGGAATTACAGGTGCCCACCACAATGCCTGGCTATTTTTTGGTTGCAGCCGTCATTGCTGTTTTGTCAGGCCCACGCTGGATTCGAACTCGCCAGCTCAGGTGTATGTGGCTGGTGCTTTAGCCAGTTGAGCCACAGGTGCTGAGCCAGAAAGAAAAAATTTTAATAGATGTATAGAAATTATAGCAATTGGATTACTAATAAAAATACTTCTCACAGAGGAAAACCAGGCCCAGATGGTTTCACTAATGAATTCAGTAGGCAACCCTTTCCACTTGAATTTTTCTGCTACTCACATACCCCCCAGATTTTATTTTTTTTGGACAGGAAAGAGGTCGGTGGATTACTTGTAATTATACTACAGTTTTAAAAGAGAAAAGCACAAATATGAACTCATCTAATGATTTTATTATCTATTTTAGATTACATAAAATAAAGTGGTTTTGTTTAATTTTTTTACTTCTTATGATGCTTTTTTATTACATGATAGCTGTGTACATTAATGCAATCATGGGGTAGAATGTGGTGTTTTCATATAATTTTTTTGAGTGTGATACTTCTTGAAGCAATCTCTAGGATGAAGTTCAGGCTGCTTCTTACATGCCTCATAGTAGAAAATGGTTTTACTTCTTCCACCTTTCCCATTTCTTTTGATGTAAACCGTGTAATCCTTTCTTGATTTTTTTCTTCATTTTGCATTATAAAATACATCATCCCATTTGCCTTTCCTCAGTGTCAGAAGGTGATGGTCTTCCTCTCTTTCTTGTAATTCATCATTCCTCGCATTGCTCTCAAGCTGAGTGATTGGATTTCTCCTGCAAGAAAGGTGTGTCTACACTTTTTCTCCACTCTCCTTTATCTAATGAGTAAAGGATGTCGCTGTTCCCAACTGCAACATCTATCTGCTAGAATTTTTTCTACCATTCGTTGGACCACCTTGTAAATCCATAACATCCACAATACTGATCAGCTCTGTCCACTCTTCCCATAAACTTTGTGTATTTTACAATAATGATCATATTTCCAAGCTGAACAGGCTGTTTCTTCCTATAACCAGTGATCAACTGTGTTTGAGGGCCAAAGTATGTACTCAGCATTGTCACTAACCTCTTCTTATAGAATGAGAAGCACATCACACACATACACACACTCAAAATGTGTCAGATGTCTTCAACATTGGAGCAGACTAGGAAAATCATGATGTCAACAAGATCAGACATAGGATCGGAAAGGGTTTTAAGATAAACACAAATCCTTCACATATTCTTACAAGTAATAGAATAGAAAGAACCTGTTTAAAAGCATTCTATGAGGACAGTATTACCCTGATACCAAAACCAGGAAAAAAAAAAGGAAAGTACAGACCAATATACCTTATGGATATAAATAAAAAAATAGTCAAGAAAATAACAAATCAAGCAACACATAAAAAGGATTATATGCCATAACCAAGTAGGATTTACCACAGGAATTCAGGATTGACTTAACATACTAAAATCGACAAAGTAATACAACGTTATTAATAGATTTTTTAAGACACCAAAAAGGTCTGTAAAAAATCTGAATAACATTTCATAATAAATACACTCACCTATTAGTAATAAATGGAAATTTCTCCACCTCTCAAAGTCTATCTACAAAAAACATACAACTAAATGACAAAAGCCCAAATACCTTTACTCTAAGGGCAGGAAGATATAACTGATGTTCTTTCCAGTAACTAGGCAAATAAAAGTAATAAAGTCCCCTCACGTTAGAAAGAATTAGGCTCAGTGCTTGTGGCTCAAGTGGCTAAAGCACCAGCCACGTACACACAAGGTGGCGGAGTCGAATCCAGCCCTGGCCCTCCAAACAACAATGACAGCTGCAACCAAAAAATAGTCGGGCGTTGTGGCAGGCACCTGTGGTCCCAGCTACTCAGGAGGTTGAGGCAGGAGACTGGCTTGAGCCCAGGAGTTGGAGGTTGCTGTGAGCAGTGATGCCACAGCACTCTACCCAGGGGGACAGCTTGAGGCTCTTATCTCAAAAAAAAGAAAGAAAGAAAGAAAGAATTAAAACTATTTCCTTTTGGAGAAGACATGATTGTATGTATAGAAAATCCTAAGGAATCAACAAGAAAATCCTTTACCATGGCATACTATCCAGCCATAATGAAAGATGGTGACAGCACATCTTTTGCGTTAACCTGGATGGAATTGAAACACATTCTTCTCAGTAAAGTATCACAGGAATGGAAAAGCAAATATCTAATGTACACAGTGCTAATAGGAAGCCATTCAATGACCTATTTCACACCCACATAGGAGAAAAACTCATTTCAATTCAAGTTGGGGGTAAGGGAAATGAGCGAGGGGAGAGAGGAAGGGATGGTTTGGAGTACTCCACTGAATGGGCACAGTGTAGGGGTATATACCACACCTTTTGGGTGCAGGACATAACTACAAGAGGACCTCTACCTAATAAATTCAAATATTGTGAATTGATTGTTTGTACCCTCACACTAACCTGAATTTTTTTTTTTAAAGAGAACTAATAAAGGCATTTAGAGTTACAAGATCAATATACAAATGTGAACTAAATTTCTGTATGCTATTAAGAGTAATACAAAAATGAAATGAAGAAAGCAATTCCCTTCCGTATAAAAATAAAAGGAATAAAATACTTAATAAGTATAACCAAAGAAGTGAAAGACTTGTATAATATTAATAAAAATCTCAAACACAAGTACCTTTTAAAGATTTCATTTTCACATTTTGAAACACTTAACACTGTTGAAACAGCAATAATTTCTAAACTGATTCATAGATTGAAAATCATCACTATCAAAATGCCTATAGTCTTTTTTGCAGACATAAGCATGCTAATCTTAAAATTCATACAGAAATGCAAGTGATTCAGAATCACAAAATAATCTGGAGGGAAAAACCTTGAAAAGAAAAGATAAAGGTGGATAACTCATATGATTTTCCAAACTTCCTACTAAGCTACAGTAATCAATAAAATTTGGTATTGATATAAGGATAGAACATACAGATCAATGGAAGAGAATTTAAATTCTAGATATAAATCCACATATTTTGGATTAATTGAGTTCTGTCAAGAGTACCAAGACAACTCAATGAGAAAAGAGTTGGAGTGGAATGGAAGAATATATTTGTCAATTATACATCATAACTCTTTATTAAAATTACAAATCAACAAAAAGGGCGATAATCCAATTTGCAAATGAGTAAGAATTTTTTTTTTTTGAGACAGAGCCTCAAGCTATCCCCCTGGGTAGAGTGCCATGGCATCACAGCTCATAGCAACCTCCAACTCCTGGGCTCAAGCGAGTCTCCTGCCTCTGCCTCCCAAGTAGCTGGGACCACAGG
>CAUYQV010038334.1:0-12338 GCA_963574575.1 Galagoides demidoff | reverse complement strand
ATCAGCTCAAGAGTTCGAGGTTGCTGTGAGCTATGATGCCACAGCTGTCTACCCAGGGCAACAAAGTGAGACTCTGTCTCAAAAATAAATAAATAAATAAATAAATAAAATAACAAGCTCTCCTTACTTCTTTTTTTTTTTTGAGATAGAGCCTCAAGCTTTCACCCTGGATAGAGTGCTGTGGCATCACAGCTCACAGCAACCTCCCAACTCCTGGGCTCAAATGATTCTCCTGCCTCTGCCTCCCAAGTAGCTGGGACTACAGGAGCCCACCACAACGCCTGGCTATTTTTTGTTTGCAGCCGTCTTTTTTTTTTTTTTTTTTTGAGACGGAGCCTCAATCTATCCCCCTGGGTAGAGTGCCATGGCATCATAGCAACCTCCAACTCCTGGGCTCAAGCAAGTCTCCTGCCTCAGCCTCCCAAGTAGCTGGGACCACAGGCACCCACCACAATGCCCGGCCATTTTTTTGGTTGCAGCCATCATTGTTGTTTGGCAGGCCTGGGCTGGATTCGAACCCACCACCTTAGGTGTACGTGGCTGGCGCCTTAGCCAATTGAGCCACAGGCGCCAAACCTGCAGCCGTCTTTGTTGTTTGGCAGGCCTGGGCTGGATTTGAATCCGCCAGCTCAGGTGTATGTGGCTGGCACCTTAGCGGCTTGAGCCACTGGTGCAGAGCCTTCTCCTTACTTCTATTCTTTCATTCTTTCTTGTCTCAATTCCCATCATACTAGACTACCACCAACATGTTCAGTAATTCCAGTTTAAGGTGATATTAATCTAGAAGTATGTGCATTGTAATTATTACTCTTTTGAAGCCTAATAATTTTCCAGGGTCCAAAGGCTATCATTTGTAATGGTAGAATTTCATGTATGTCCACATTCGCCCCAAAGGGGAGCCATTTTTGTGAACCAAGTCTGTTCCTTTCAATCATATAACAGAAGCAACTTCTTATGTGTCAAGCAAGCTGAGTACAGATTTTAATTACTTTTCAGCTAGTGTTAAATTCTCAAAACCTAATTCACAAAGCTGAAAAGTAGTCTACCAAAGAATGAGGATCATCAACTCTTCAAGTCCTTGAATTCTAAACTAGACTGATAATACCCTATGGCCCCACCCACACTGCTGCTGTTAATTAGTAGGGTAAAGAGGGGGCCAGAGTCTGAGCAAGAGAACTGCAGGCCTCACAATAGCATTTGTCAGGAAGCTAAGCTTCTCTGAAAAAACTCTCTAGCCACAAGGATTACCGATGTCTGTAATTCTACAATTAAAGATTCATTCCTCCCCCAATAAAACGAAAATACTTCGGTGAAAGATCACGTCTTCTTCCATAACCTAACAGAGTATCTTGACACCTGCAACAGGAATATTTAGGGTGTTTGGCAAAACTCAAGACTCCTGGAAGTCAACACAGATTCCCTGGATCAGTTTCCTAGTTACCTGGGCTCAGGAATCTGAATTTCTAACCCAAATTCTCATTTGATCCTCATGTACAGAGAAGTGTGAGAACTTGTGGTTTAGAGCTGGGGAGAATTAAAGAGGACGCAGGAAGAGAAGATGTGGGATTGGGGTGCAGGAATGTAGAATCAGGGGGAAACATTCATAAAGTACGTCCTACTTGACAATTTAAGCCACTCCTAAAAGGCGTGGAAGAGGCCAAAAAGAGAAAGAAAGAGCACACACGTTTTACAGAGCTGCCACGGGCCTCTAAAATGTTGTTCTGTGTTAAATAGGTTTCTACCACCTCAACGGAAGAGTTTTGCTGCTGTTTCTCTTTGCTCGGTTTCCTTTTCATATAAAAAAAAGTTTCTTTCAGCTCAGTGCCTGTAGCTCAAGCAGCTAAGGCACCAGCCACATACACCAGAGCTGGAGGGTTCAAATCCAGCCCGAGCCTGCCAACCAATGACAACTACAACCAAAAACGAGCCAGGCATTGTAGCAGGTGCCTGTAGTCCCAGCTACTTGGGAGGCTGCGGCAAGAGAATCACTTAAGTCCAAGAGTTGCAGGTTGCTGTGAGCTGTGATGCCAGGACACTCTACCCAGGGCAACAGCTTGACGCTCAAGCTGTCTCAGGAAAAAAAAAAAAGTTTCTTTCCCTGGTCAATGTATAGAATTTCCCTTAGGAAATAAGGGTTTTGTGGGAAGTTAGGAAGATGTTTTTACAAATAAATGCTATATATTTATGAATCCCACATCGTTTGCCAAATTAGTATCTTCAAAGACAGAATTTTTGAAGGGTTTTTTTTCTATATAACACTTCATTGTAAAAAGGCAAAACATTATTATTCACACAAATATCTTTTACTAGCACTACCCAATATTAGAAGCATTATAGGCTCCAAAGACTATCATGATTAATCTCCATCGAATAAAACTTTAGGGATCTGCTTTGAACCCACAAAAGAAATTAAATGCACAGTTAAGACTGATTTTCATCATCAAGTTGCAACAGGGAATTGTCTTTAAAGCCGTCTCCCGCTGCCTTCATTAGAGTCTTGATCTCTTGCTGAAAATTTATATTCCTTTGTGGGTTTAAGGCAGATATTGGATATCCTTTTAATCTATATTTATTAGGCAAGCTATTGATGAGTCTCATTGTGCCACAAATTCATGAACGGTGTTTCCGTGGCCTCTCTAGCGGGAGACTTAAGTGAATTCAACATCTTCAGGATAAGTGGCCATTCTCCACAGGGTAAAGAACATGTTAATAAAACAAAATGTGTTAAAAATACATATCAGGGGACATGGTGTCTCACACCTGTAATCTTAGCACTCTGGGAGGCCGAGGTGGGAAGATCACTTGAGCTTAGCCGGTCAAGATTAGTCTGAGCAAGAGTGAAACCCCGTCTCTGCTAAAGAACAGAAAAATTAGCCAGGCTTTGAGGCAGACACAACTACTCAGAAGGCTGGGGTGGTGGGGTGGAAGGATTGCTTGACCCTTAGAGTTTGAGGTTGCTGTAAGGTAGTCTGATGCCAAGGTACTCTGGTCTGGGGTTACAAAGTGAGACTCAGTCTCAAAACAAAACAAGGCTTGGTGCCTGTGGCTCAAGCGGCTAAAGCATCAGCCACATACACCTGAGCTGGTAGGTTCAAATCCAGCCTGGGCCCACCAAAAACAACAACGATTGCTGCAACCAAAAAATAGCCAGGCATTGTGGCAGGTGCCTGTAGTCCCAGCTACTTGGGAGGCAGAGGCAGGAAAATCGCTTGAGCCCAGGAGTTGGAAGTTGCTGTGAGCTATGATGCCACAGCACTCTACGGGGGCGACAGCTTTAGGCTCTGCCTCAAAAAAAAAAAAAAAACAACAACAAAACAAAAACATATATCAGGCTCACGTCTGATATAACCCTAGCACTCTGGAACCTAAGATGGGAGGATAGCTTGAGGTCAGGAGTTTGAGACCAGCCTGAGCAAGAAAGAGACCCCCATCTCTACTAAAAATAAATAAATAAATAAATAAATAACCCTGGCTTGGCACCTGTGGCTCAAGCAGCTAAGGCGCCAGCCACATACACCTAAGGTGGTGGGTTCGAATCCAGCCCAGGCCCACCAAACAGCAATAATGGCTGTAACCAAAAAATAGCCAGGCGTTGTGGCAGGCGCCTATGGTCCCAGCTACTTGGGAGGCTGAAGCAGGAGACTCGCTTGAGCCCAGGAGTTGGAGGTTGCTATGAGCAGTGAAGCCATGACACTCTATCCAGGGGGACAGTTTGAGGCTTTGTCTCAAAAAAAAAAAAAAAAACCCTAGCCAGTCATCATGTTGTATACCTAAAGTACGAACTACTTGGGAGTCTGAGGCAAGAGGATCACTTGAACCCAGGAGTTTGAGGTTGCTGTGAGGTAGGCTGAGGCCATGGCATTCTAGCCCAGGCAACAGAGCAAGCCTCTGTCTTAAAGAAAACCAAAAACCGAAAAACCACATACACATATAGCTTCTGCTTTAAGATATACTTTGGCTTTGCTCCACAAACCCCAGTCAACTGTCAACAACAGAGAGAATACCAAAAGGCAGGGCTTCCATTCCCACCACCGTCACCTCCTGCTGTCTGCTTTTCAGGGAGCCTTTCCCAATTCAGGACTTTCTGTATCTGACAAAGATTCTGGTTGGAAAAAACTGTGACCTAAAGAGAAGGGATGGTTTGCCTGATTGCTTTTCACATTCATTTATTGCTCCTTTGATTTGCATACAGGGGACTGTCCAGAGCAAACTTCATTTCTCAGGCCTCCTTGCCAACTGGGATCTGGCTATGTTCAGTCAGTGGGGGGTGTGGAGTGGAGGGGAAGGCATGCAGGAGGAAGGAAGAAGTCAGAGTATTTCTCCCCTGCCTCTGATTCGGATAGCATCTTTGCCTATGGCTGCATCACTTCCATGGTTGCAGCTCCTACTGAGCAGCGTCCTGTGGTGGGAACCAGCTGGAAACCAGTTAGCAAGAGCACCTAGGAAATACAGCTTGCAGATCAGCCCCTTCCCAGATCAGATCAGAGGAAGAGTGAAGATCAGCTATGAGAGCAAATAGCCAAATGAGTAGCAGAAAGGACACAACCAAGTGAGACTCACCAGGGTCTTGTCTATCTTGGCAGGATGAAGAAGGACGGCGGATCCTAAAGCATCCATTCAAAATCTGTGGAGCATTTGCCCCGTGTTAGGAACTGCACTGGGTGTAGGTGCTACAGATGCAACGATCAATAAAATCTCATCCCAACTCCCACACACTTGGTTTCAAATCCTAGCTCTACTGCTTACTTCCAATTGGCATTGGGCAACTGATTTGATCACTCCAGATCCTCCTCTCCTCCCTCATGACGGAAAATAATCATAGGAAACTACTACCTACAATTGCTGTAAGGGTTCCATGAGGCAATGGCCTACAGGATGTGTCGGATAAAATCGTTCCTTCTGAACCAGACCTTACTAAGCAAAGATCACCTCCTCTGTGCCAGGTACAGAGCCGAGTATCCCACATACCTTATTTTAATTCCTACACCAACTATCCAGGTGGAGTAAAGAAGTAGTTATAATAGGATGTGGGGAGGGCCGTAGCAGTAGCACCTACAAACTGTGATGCAAACACAGTAGGAAGTCACTAGGGTTTCCTAGAGGAGGGAAACCCAGAGACATCACAAAGAAGACAGGGAAGATTTCAAGGGGAGGTTACCCCCAGAGAGGAAGGCAGGGCCCAGAGAGTGGAGGACCTGGGACTATAGCAACAATAATAACGATAGTACTAAGTAACATCCATTGACAACAGACTCCACCATGACTTTGGACAATAAGCACTCACGGAACCTTCCTATACAGACAGACAGCCATGGCTTCCTGGGAGGTATGTAGTCTTATCATCCTCAATTTTGTAGAGAAAGAAACTAACCTTCAGAGTTGCTAAATCACGTGCCCAAGGTCACCCAGCTAGTAGGGTGAGGGTCAGGATTGGAACCTAATATCCCTTATTCCAAAGCCCGCAAGCCGAGGAGTGGTGCTTTCCTGCCTTTGTGAATGTATGGCTTTATTAAGAGCTAACCGGCACACAGCAGCTGCACAAATGACAAATTTGTGCGCTAACATCCAACAGACTGTGGGCTCCTTGGGGGAATTGTGCAGAGCAGAACCTATTGCTGAAGGCACTTAATTCTTTGGGAAGTCCGGGGTGTTTGAGTCCAGCTGCACAGACAGCCCCAGCTTCTCTGAGCTGGGGACAAAGGGCTCAGTCCTGGGGTGGGGGAAGGTGACGGAGGTGAATAAAGTGCTCTCTAGAAATAAACTGCATGGCCTTAAGAGATGAGTTAACCCTTTCGAGACACCAAGCTAATATTTGGTTTAA
The DNA here is from genome assembly GCA_963574575.1 of Galagoides demidoff. Lineage (NCBI taxonomy): Eukaryota > Metazoa > Chordata > Mammalia > Primates > Galagidae > Galagoides > Galagoides demidoff. The sequence goes on along the minus strand of CAUYQV010038334.1, from coordinate 6,517 downwards.
TTATCTCTTCCAAGGTACTAAACGACACTCTGATGGTCTCAGAGTAAATTTATCTCTCAAATGGGAGCCATTTACTAACCTACTTCAGGCATCAATTCTCTTGTCTTAGGCAGCTTTTCTTTAAAAGGCCGTTGTAGGCAAGATCACTACTTTCCTGCTTAAAAGAAAGTAGGGGGAAGTCCTTAAAACCTCCCAAGATCGCTTTTAATTAAAAAATGCTAATCCTTTTTTCCCTGTTTTTCCAACCTTCTGTGCTAAGGGGGGAGAGGGGATATTTAGCAAATAAATGTAGACCTTTCCTTGGAATTTCAGAGCTGTTCAATTATAAACACTGCTGCCTGCAAAGTTGGAAATCAATTCAACTGCGATCTTCTTTAAAGCTTTTTAAACGCAACTGCTAACCTGTCTAGATGTTTAACTTCCAGGTTTCAAAACCTGTCAGTTAAAACTTGCTTACTGTTACTCCTTTTCTCTGAAACTACAAGCCAGAAGAGAAATTATGTAGCAAATTGGAAACAAGGAACTAAGACTTGATAGCAACACAAAGGCTAGCTGATGGGCTGGGTGCAAGACGCTGCAATCCTTGCTCTGAAAATGAATAAGGATTAGAGGGTTCATCTACTGGCAGCCTCTAATGAGGTTGCGCCTTCTCAGTTCTGAAACAAGCAGTCAATTGATCCCTTTACAAGAACACCTGGTCTATTCCGAGAAGAAAAAAAATTTAGTCGGACCTGTTGTTGGCTGAGTTTGCCAGTCAATTCAGTTGAATTGTGGCATTGGTAGCAAGGGGTAGACGTAGCTCATTAAAAATACCATTGGGGGAAATCCTACGGCAATGGGATAGTCATTACTGAACTAATTCTATTGGCCTGAAAGAGTTAATTCAACTCCTAAAGGGAAGCAATTTACTTTCTGTTCCCCAGGAGGATGAGTTTAATACAATGAAGCTGGTTTTTGCCAGCTCTGCCCATTCACTCTCCCCCCACACTAAAGTCCGCCTGACAGTTGACAAGCCCAAGATGGGGTGCGCTGGGAGGGTTGCCTGGCTTTACTCACCGTGGGCCCCTCTCAGACCCGAAGCTGGCTGGGTAATGCTGAATAAATCCACACACGCAAGGAACAAGCACAAGGACAAATCCCCTGACTCTGTGTGTCTGGATTCCAAACACCTACCCCGATTCTAAGCAGCACAGCCAGATAAATCCATCAACAAGAGTGGCTAAGGGATAGCTGATTTATATGCAACCTTATCAGTGTATCACTGGGCCCATAGTGCCCGTGTAAACAGTTCTGCACGGGCTCTAGTCCTGGTTCAGCAGAGAACACACACCATTGCCCTCCTGGACCACAAACGTCCTCATTATAAAAGGAAAAGAAAACAAGAGGTGGGGAGAGTGTTAAATGATCAACTCAAGCCCTTCTGGAATGTGTGCGTCTGTTTGCTTTCCAACAATTCATTAGGAGTCAAATATATATCAAAATAGATATAAGATTATAATGACCTCCCCATGAACCTATCACCTAGCTGCAACAGTTAATAACTTATGCCCCATCTTATTTCAACTGTACCCACACACACTCCCTCACAATCATAGTATCTTGAAGCAATTCCCAGACTTCTTATCATTTTATCCATAAATATTCTGGTGTGTGTCTCTAAAAGATAAGATCTCTCTTAGGAGCTGGGGGGAGGAAGGATGGGGAATTCGAGTTTAATGGGTACAGACCTTTAATTCTGCAAGACGAAAAGTACTCTATTGTTGGATGATGGTGATGGTTGCACAGCAACTGAATGCTGTTCTTTTTTTTTAGACAGAGTCTCAAGCTGTTGCCCTGGGTAGAGTGCTGTGGCATCATAGCTCACAGCAACCTCCAACTCTTGGGCTCAAGCGATTCTCTTGCCTCAGCCTCCCAAGTAGCTGGAACTACAGGCGCCCACCACAACGCCCAGCTATTTATTCTGGTTGTTGTTGTTGCAGTTGTCATTATTGTTTTAGCTGGCCCAGACCAGATTTAAACCCACCAGGCTCGGTGCATGTGGCCAGCGCCCTACCCACTGAGCTACGTGCACCGCCTGAACTCTGTTCTTAAACATAATTAAGATGGTAAAATTTATGTTGTGTGTTTGTATTTTACCAAAAAAATAAAAATCAAAAATAGGATTTTGCAAAAAAGAAAAAAAGAAGAATGTTGCTCTTCCCCCAGGCTGGAGTGCAGTGACAAGATCACAGCTGACTGCAACCTCAAACTCCTGGGCCCCCAGCGATCCTCCTGAAGGAGGGCAGGCAAGAAGAAAGGACCGGAAAATGACCTCTGGCAAGATGGAACAACAGGAGGGCCACAGCCTCACAACCTGTACAATCAACGTGCTGCAGTCCCTACAAGAGGGAAATAGCACCTTGTGCCATAAACTTTATGACACCACAGAAATGGGTGAACGGTCGACTGGAAAATATATGTTCCTGTATCATGTATTCCTGGACCACGCTCAGTGATTGGTGCAATATAGAACCCTTACTTTGTATAGAGAAAGAGCCAATCAGGGAAAAGAGAAATTCAGAAAAATATATAACCCCCTAGACAAAGAGCCAAAAGCAGCAACCCACTTGGGACCCCCTCTGCTGCACCCAGCGCGTTCCTCTTTCCTTTTCTTTTATCTATCGTAAAATTTACTATTTCACTTACTCATAGTCACTGAATTCATTCTTTGATTGTCAAAACTTCTAACACTCCCACTTCAGCCTCCCAAGTAGCCAGGACTACAGGCACGTGGCAACATACCTGGCTAATTTTGAAAATGTTTTCAGAGACAGGGTCTCGCTGTGTTGCACAGGCTGATCTCAAACTCCTGGCTTCGTACAATCCTCCCACCTCAGCCTGCCAAATCAGTGGGATTACAAATGTGAGCCACTATGCCTTGTTCCACAGATTAGTGGAACATGCTACATTTTCTTTTTCTTTGTGTGTGTGTATGCGTATGTGCGTGTTTGTTTGTTGAGACAGAGTCTCACTCTATCCCCCTGGGTAGAGTGCCGTGGCATCATGGCTCACAGCAACCTCAAACTGTTGGGGTTGAGTGATCCTCTTGCCTCAGCGTCCCACCTATCTGGGACTACAGACCTGTGCCACTATGATATGACTGGATAGTTTTTCTATTTTTAAGTTTTGTTTTTTTGGGTTTTTTTTTGGCCAGGGCTGGGTTTGAACCTGCCACCTCTGGCATATGGAGCCAACACCCTACTCCTTTGAGCCACAGGCACCACCCAGTTTTTCTATTTTTAGTAGAAATGGGGTCTCGCTCTTGCTCAGGCTGATCTCAAACTCCTGAGCTCAATCAATCCACCTGCCTCAGACTTCCAGAGTACAAGGATTAAAGGTGTGAGCCACCGCACCTGGTCTTTAGTAAATTTTCTTTAAAAAAGCCTTTCACACCACAAACTGTTCATAAGCATTAAATTTTCTAATAAATGTTATAATTTTGTTTGGTTCGTTTCCATCAGAATCCACAGAAGGGTCATATACTGTGGTTCACTATATAGTATTTGAAAAATACTGTTCATTTTCTCCATCTGTTCATTCCTCCCACCCCTTGTAATTTCTTTCTTTTTTTTCTTTTTTTGCAGCTTTTGCCCAGGCCCGGGTTTGAACCCGCCACCTCCAGTATATGGGGCCGGCACCCTACTCCTTGAACCACAGGCGCTGCCCAGCCTCCCTTATAATATCTTTTTTTTTTTTTTTTGAGACAGAGCCTCAAGCTATCCCCCTGGGTAGAGTGCCATGGCATCACAGCTCATAGCAACCTCCAACTCCTGGGCTCAAGTGATACTCTTGCCTCCACCTCCCAAGTAGCTGGGACACCTGTCATCCTATGATCCTAGCACTCTGGGAGGGCAAGGTGGGTGGATTGCTCGAGTTGAGGAGTTTGAGACCAGCCTGAGCAAGAGCAAGACCCTATCTCTACTAAAAATAGAAAAATCAAGGCTGGGAGTGGTGGTTCACACCTGTAATCCCAGTACTCTGGGAGGGCAAGGCAGGTAGATCGGGGAGCTCAGGAGTTGGAGAGCATCCTGAGCAAGACACCATCTCTAAAAAATAGCCAGGTGTTGTGGCAGGTGTCTATAGTCCCAGCTACATGGCAGGCTGAAGCAGAGAAGCACTTGAGCCCAAGAGTTTGAGGCTGCTGTGAGCAATGATGTCAAAACACTCTATTGGGGGCAAGAAAGTGAGACTGTCTCAAAAAATAAAATAATAAAAATAAGAATAGAGGCTCGGCGCCTGTGGCTCAAGTTGCTAAGGCGCCAGCCACATACACCTAAGGTGGCAGGTTTGAATCCAGCACAGGCCCGCCAAACAACAATGATGCAATGATGGCTGCAACCAAAAAATAGCCAGGCGTTGTGGTGGGCACCTGTAGTCCCAGCTACTTGGGAGGCTGAGGCAGGAGACTCGCTTGAGCCCAGGAGTTGGAGGTTGCTGTGAGCTGTGATGCCATAGCACTCTAGCCAGGGGGACAGCTTGAGGTTCTGTCTCAAATAAATAAATAAATAAGAATTAAAAAAACTAGCCAGGCATGGTGGTGGGCACCTGTAGTCCCAGCTACTCAGGAGGCTAGGGCAGAAGGATTGTTTGGACCCAGGAATTTGAGGTTGCTGTGAGTGAGGCTGATGCTGTGGCACTCTAGCCTGGGCAGCGAAGTAAGATTCAGTCTCAAAAGAAAAAAAGAAATGAAAAAGTTCCTGAAATGGATCTTCAAGAATTAACAGATTTTGGAAGAAAATAGACATCTAGGAAGTGAAAAAACTACACAAAGGAAAGCACAACTGTTGTCATAAGAAGGTGGGTACAGAGGATAATTTAGACAGATTAGGAATGATAATACAGGGATAGAAAAGCCCAGCAGAAAAATAATAGTTGCAAGAAGTCTACTGTGCTCTAGAGACTAAGCCAAAACAGTAGTTACTTTTTTTTTTTTTTTTGTAGAGACAGAGTCTCACTTTATCGCCCTGGGTGGAATGCCATGGCGTCACACAGCTCACAGCAACCACCAGTTCCTGAGCTTAGGCAATTCTCTTGCCTCAGTCTCCAGAGTAGCTGAGACCACAGGTGACTGCCACAACGCCCAGCTATTTTTTTGTTGCAGTTCTGCCCAGGGCCAAGTTTGAGCCCACCACCCTCAGTATATGGGGCTGGCGCCCCAACCACTGAGCCACAGGTACCACCCCAGTAGTTATTTATGTGTTGATATGTACACCAGGCAAGATTCGAAAGGTCTAAAACATCATAGGTATTTTCAGGATCTGATTTCAATTATAGTATCTTTAATAGAATTAAGGTTTTATCTTTTTTTTTTTTTTTTTTTTTGTGACAGAGCTTCAAGCTATCCCCCTGGGCAGAGTGCCATGGCACCACAGCTCACAGCAACCTCCAACTCCTGGGCTCAAGTGAGTCTCCTGCCTCTGCCTCCCAAGTAGCTGGGATTACAGGCATCCGCCACAACGCCAGGCTATTTTTGGGTTGCAACCGCCATTGTTGTTTGGCGGGCAGGGCTAGATTCGAACCCACCAGCTCAGGTGTATGTGGCTGGCGCCTTAGCCTCTTGAGCCACAGGCGCCAAGCCTCAATTCCATTCTCTATAAATGAAGGGGTAAAGGGAAAACAACTAATACTTATTGAATGCCTACTATGTGCAGCAATTGTGTGATGCACTTTATGAGCATGATCACAAGTATCAGGAGGATGGACTCTATGTTCTCCTTAGTCTCCAAGTTTCCTTCCCCTCTCTGAGGATCCGGGAATTATCCACTTAACTTCCTTTGGTTGTTTGATAAACCTCTGTGCCAAATTCCTTGTTAGACTCAGGAGACGTACATATAAAACAAATGGCTCCTGGCTCAGCACCTGTGGCTCAAGTGGCTAAGGCACCAGCCACATACACCTAAGGTGGCGGGTTCAAATCCAGCCCGGGCCCGCCAAAACAACAATGACAGCTGCAACCAAAAAAATAGCCGGGCGTTGTGGCAGGCTCCTGCAGTCCCAGCTACTTGGGAGGCAGAGGCAGGAGACTCGCTTGAGCCCAGGAGTTGGAAGTTGCTATGAGCTGTGATGCCACGGCACTCTACCCAGGGGGACAGCTTGAGGCTCTGTCTCAAAAAAAAAAAAAAAAAAAGAACTCCTGGGTCAAGGGATCCTCTCACCTCAGCCTGCTAAGATCTAGGACTACAGGTGCCCGCCATCATCCACCATGCCTGGCTCTATCTATCTATCTTTCTTTCTTTTTTTATTGTTTCACCTTAATTTAAGGGTATAAAGATTGAGTTACAAGGCATTTGTTTTTTTTTTGTTTTTTTTTTTTTTTGAGACGGAGCCTCAAGCTATCCCCCTGGGTAGAGTGCCATGGCATCACAGCTCACAGCAACCTCCAACTCCAGGGCTCAAGCGAGTCTCCTGCCTCCGCCTCCCAAGTAGCTAGGACGACAGGAGCCCGCCACAACGCCTGGCCATTTTTTGGTTGCAGCCA